>WNWK01004945.1:0-2500 GCA_009830355.1 Cherax destructor
CCTTGTACCACTTTCTAAAAGCCCTGGTCTGCTGTCTGACAAAATCAACAGCAGACTGACTAACTGCCTTCTGCCGAGTTTGAATTCTTTCCTATACTTGGCAGGAATACATTGATAAGCCCCAAGAACAGTGGTTTCACAATGCGATAGTTTCCAAAATCAGCATTTCCCAGGCTAGAAGTAAATTCTTGTGCCTTACCAAACAACGCAGTATGCACCAGTGACGCCCAATGAACCTCAGGCCACCCTAAAGCTCGAGCCTGGTTTTCAAATGCTTCGAAAAACTGTTCAGGCTCTGCTTCAACAAAGCGAGGAACAAACTGTACTGCCCTTTGTAAATTGAAGTCATCTACAGTCTGATGGAATTGTCTCCTCTCCTTCTCTCTATCAAACTCCTCCTTAGCAAATGCACGCTGTTCTTTAGTTTGTTCAAGAGTGAGTCTAGCTAGTTCAAGCGCCAGTGAACCAGACTCACCTGTTGATAACCCACCTGTGACTTGCTGGTTTGCTCAGGAGTTTTGTCTCTCCCATTTTGTAGAAACCTCAATGGTGACCTCGATTAACAGCTCCTGTAGGGAGAAACACTAGACTGATATGCCATAGTTTCAGTTTGTATTTTACTCCTTATAATATCACGCAGCTGAGCAGCAGTAAGGGTACGCTGGTATTCAACACCAATAGAACGAGCGATACGCCAACAACGCTGTAGAGATAGTTTGGGCAACTTTAGCAGAGTTAACTCAGACACTAACCGTCTGACTCGAATAGGTGGCATTAACCCCCAACAACACGCTGTAGCTCTATGCACGGTACAATTGCAGTATACTCATACGATAGCAGAGCTGACACGCAATAGCAAACCAATATGCACACACACAATAGCAAGGTTGATACACAATAACAAACCAAATTGCAGAATACTCACAATAGCAGGCTGACCATAGCGAAGCGGAATGCAAAGATGAGACACAAAATTCGTGAAGCGTTGGCAAAGCATAAGCAATGCCAGATAGCAAGCTATCTAGATACAAGACTAGCTCCTGCGCGAACTTCAACTCTAGGCTCAACTCCTGCTCTAAGTCTCCAAATTCAGATCCCGGACAGGCCCCCATATTACAACCTCAGGTTCAATGGCCTGTTAACCTGAGTGTAAAGGAAGCTTGGAGCAAAGAAACACAGTAGAAGATGTATTGAAATTGTATTTCTTCAAAAATCAGCTAGATTAATTCCAAACTTTTATCTTTAACTTCACCAAGTAATTGTGATTATATAAGACTTTTGTCTTTTCCTTCACCAAGTATAACAAAGTGATATTTACACCTATGTACACTATATACAAAGGAGTAGTGTTTAGTGCACGCCACAGTTGTCTAGGCTAAGCAGCAGCCAAAAGACAGACAACTTTCCACAACCAGCTCTATGCAGGAATTCCAATGACAAACTGCGAGTGGTAACCACGTCACCTTTGTCATTGTTAAACTCGCATTTAATTGGCTGAACCGAGTCGTTGATTTGATGATGGGGCCCTCATCACCAAACCCTTAACGATGGTTCGCTGGTTGGAGGGGAGCCTATGTGGGTGTGTTAACATGCTCCGAATAAAGGTTACATACTCTTTGCATGCAACATGAGGGTAGGAGTGATGGAGGCTGTGAGGGTAGGAGTGATGGAGGCTGTGAGGGTAGGAGTGATGGAGGCTGTGAGGGTAGGAGTGATGGAGGCTGTGAGGGAAGGAGTGATGGAGGCTGTGAGGGTAGGAGTGATAGAGGCTGTGAGGGTAGGAGTGATGGAGGCTGTTAGGGTAGGAGTGATGGAGGCTGTGAGGGAAGGAGTGATGGAGGCTGTGAGGGAAGGAGTGATGGAGGCTGTGAGGGTAGGAGTGATAGAGGCTGTGAGGGTAGGAGTGATGGAGGCTGTGAGGGTAGGAGTGATGGAGGCTGTGAGGGTAGGAGTGATGGAGGCTGTGAGGGTAGGAGTGATGGAGGCTGTGAGGGTAGGAGTGATGGAGGCTGTGAGGGTAGGAGTGATGGAGGCTGTGAGGGTAGGAGTGATGGAGGCTGTGAGGGTAGGAGTGATGGAGGCTGTGAGGGAAGGAGTGATGGAGGCTGTGAGGGTAGGAGTGATAGAGGCTGTGAGGGTAGGAGTGATGGAGGCTGTGAGGGTAGGAGTGATGGAGGCTGAGGGTAGGAGTGATGGAGGCTGTGAGGGAAGGAATGATGGAGGCTGTAAGGGTAGGAGTGATAGAGGCTGTGAGGGTAGGAGTGATGGAGGCTGTGAGGGTAGGAGTGATGGAGGCTGTGAGGGAAGGAGTGATGGAGGCTGTGAGGGTAGGAGTGATGGAGGCTGTGAGTGTAGGAGTGATGGAGGCTGTGAGGGTAGGAGTGATGGAGGCTGTGAGGGTATGAGTGATGGAGGCTGTGAGGGTAGGAGTGATGGAGGCTGTGTGGGTAGGAGTGATGGAGGCTGTGAAGGTAGGAGTGATGGAGGCTGTGTGGGTAGG
>WNWK01004945.1:7500-67500 GCA_009830355.1 Cherax destructor
ACGGGTCAGGACGCTGCTATCCTTGTTTAAACGAATGCATATTCCATATGTACAGTGCTAGCCAGGTGTGTAGGTGTGTGTACAGTGCTACCCAGGTGTGTAGGTGTGTGTACAGTGCTACCCAGGTGTGTAGATGTGTGTACAGTGCTACCCAGGTGTGTATGTACAGTGCTACCCAGGTGTGTAGATGTGTGTACAGTGCTACCCAGGTGTGTATGTACAGTGCTACCCAGGTGTGTAGATGTGTGTACAATGCTACCCAGGTGAGTAGGTGTTTGTAAAATGCTACCCAGGTGTGTAGATGTGTGTACAGTGCTACCCAGGTGTGTATGTACAGTGCTACCCAGGTGTGTAGATGTGTGTACAGTGCTACCCAGGTGTGTATGTACAGTGCTACCCAGGTGTGTAAATGTGTGTACAGTGCTACCCAGGTGTGTAGGTGTGTATACAGTGCTACCCAGGTGTGTAGGTGTGTGTACAGTACTACCCAGGTGTGTAGGTGTGTGTAGAGTGCTACCCAAGTGTGTAGGTGTGTGTAGAGTGCTACCCAGGTGTGTAGGTGTGTGTAGAGTGCTACCCAGGTGTGTAGGTGTGTGTAGAGTGCTACCCAGGTGTGTAGGTGTGTGTAGAGTGCTATTCAAGTGTGTAGGTGTGTGTAGAGTGCTACCCAGGTGTGTAGGTGTGTGTAGAGTGCTACCCAGGTGTGCAGGTGTGTGTACAGTGCTACCCAGTTGTGAAGGTGTGTATAGTGCTATCCAGGTGTGTAGGTGTGTACAGTGCTACCCAGGTGTGTAGGTATGTACAGTACTACCCAGGTGTGTAGGTGTGTGTAGAGTGCTACCTAGGTGTGTAGGTGTGTGTACAGTGCTACTCAGGTGTGTAGGTGTGTGTACAGTGTTACCCATGTGTGTAGGTGTATGTACAGTGCTACCCAGGTGTGTAGATATGTGTACTGTGCTACCCAGGTGTGTAGGTGTGTGTACAGTGCTACCCAGGTCTGTACAGTGCTACCCAGGTGTGTACAGTGCTACCCAGGTGCCTCACACTAGTGGCTCCTGTGCTTCCCACTTCGAATATCTATAAAAATCTTAACGATCATTTTAGAATATTTGCATACAAACAACAGACATTAACCTTGTACAGTTTTAACATTCATGTGCGTACAAAAATACCGTGTCTTTGATATATTAAAACTGTATACAACGTTGGAGGCACAATACTGTGTCCGGGACAACAGGAAGGAGAGAGAAGCCCACGATGTTTCGGTCCGAGATAAGTGTTATCCTAGGTAATTTACACTATGATAATTGTACTTATGTATACCTAAATAAACTTGCTATACGAAGAACGACTGGATGAGGGAAGTCGAATTCCCGTATATTTTATAATGCACTTTGAGAGTCTATAGCAACTAGGGATGAATAGGCTGCGTGATGGCAGGGAGAATTGCATACAGCTGCTGTGTAAACACTGCAACTCTCTAGTAAATGACAATGGATTCTTGTTTCCGGAAAAACAACAACTGCTACATACCATACACCATAAATTCGACCATCAGCGCACACGGCTGTAGACAGAGCGTGAGATTGGCTGTGTTCGACAGTGAGTGTAACGTTGTAGGTAAGTGAGGTTTAGCGCAGGGAAGCTGGAAGCACTGAACTTAAAATTACTACACAATACAGACCAACATGTTTTTAAACAAACAAACAAACAAACAAACAAACAAATTTTATTTCATTGCAGGTTACATGGGTATCGGAAGTTACAATGTAAATTGAGTGCAAGGAGAGCCACTGACATGCCATGGCATTAGGGGCAGAGTTGGGATACTGACTTTCTCTTTTGTTTTATAGTCCAGTCATAGGATCGGGTAGCGATCCTCATGTATGTGTTGTATGTATTCGTGTGCACATGCAGGATATCTAACATGGTTTCCTGTGTGTGTGTGGAGAGAGAGGAGAGGGGGGTTACCAATAGTGTGTTTACCAGTGGCGACTTTGGTCTTCCTTCAGAACTTTAATTCAATCGGAGTGACGGAATTAGATTTGGTGTACTCCAGCGGGAGTTGAATTTGTAGTGCCGAGAAGGAGACTTGATGTTGGTAATCAAGTTTACCTCTTGATGCCTCACACGAGTGACTCTCTTTCAAAGTTTTCCCAACATAATCCTCTTAAAATTCATGTTGTCTCCTTAAATTGCATTAATTATATTGACTAGAGGGAAAGTCTTCCTATTATATATATATATATATATATATATATATATATATATATATATATATATATATATATATATATATATATGTGTGTGTGTGTGTAGAGAGAGAGAGAGAGAGATCGCAGTCAGCAGGACTCGATACTGTTACTGAGACGGTCAAGATTCCCAGGCGGCTTGTGAACCAGGCTGCCCAGCTTATGTGGCATTTGTGGCTGAGTGGATAAGAGCGATGCCTGGGAATCTTGACCGTCTCAGTAGCAGTATCGAGTCCTGCTGACTGCAATCTTTCTTTCTCTGCATATACCCGCTTGTTTCTGCGTGGTGCATTGATTTCCATCATCACTCACTCCATCACTGTCTTGCCAGAGGCGCGTCAATACTACAGCTCAAAAACTGCAACATATTGCAACCACTCCTTCAAAGCGCAGACATTGTACTTGCCACCTCCAGGACTCAAGTCCAACTAAATCCCTTCATAAAGGTTATTTTGCTCACACTCCAGTAGCACATCAATTCATAAAAACCATTAGCCTTCACTCGCTCTAATCTAACACGCTCACGCACGCTTGCTGGAAGTGCAAGCCCCTCGCACACAAAACCTCCTTTAAACTCTCCCTCCCTCCAACCTTTCCTAGGACGACCCCTATCTCACCTTCCTTCCACAACGGGTTTATAAGCCCTCCAATTTATTTTATTTTCTTCCATTCTCTCTAAATGTCCGAACCACCTCAACAACCCCTCTTCAGTCCTCTGGATAATACTTTTAGTAACCCCGCACCTCCTCCTAAACTCCAAGCTACGGATTCTCTGCATAATATTCACACTGCACATTGCCCTCAGACACGACACCTCCACTGCCTGCAGCCTTCTTGTTGCAACATTCACCACCCATGTTTCACACCCATATAAGAGCGCTGGTACCACTATACTCTCATACATTCCCTTCCTCGCTTCCATGGGTAACGTTCTTTGTCTCCACAGACTCCTCAGTCCAACGCTCACCTTTTTCCCCTCGTTAATTCTATTGCTCACTTCGTCTTTCATAGACCCATCTGCTTACAAGTCCACTCCTAAATATCTGAATGCATTCACTTCCTCCATACTCCTTCCAATCTGATATTTAATCTTCCATTACCTAATTTTTTTTATATCCTTTTCACCTTGATTTTTCCTATGCTCACTTTTAACTTCCTTCTTTTACATACCTTTCCAAACTCATCCACCAACCTCTGCAACTTCTCTTCAGAATCTCCCAAAAGCACAGTGACATCAGCAAAAAGCAACTATGACATCTCCCACTTTGTTTTAGATAATTTTTAAATCACACACCTCTTGCCAACACCCGAGCATTCACTTCTCTTACAACCCCATCTATAAATATATTGAACAACCATGGTGATATCACACATATGTCTTAGGCCTACTTTTACTGGGAAATAATCTCCCTCTCTCCTACAAACTCTAACCTGAGCCTCACAATCCTCGTAAAATCTTAACTGCTTTCAGTAACCTACCACCTAATCCATACACTGGCATCATCTGCCACATTGATCCCCTATTCACCCTATCATATACCTTTTCTAAATCCATAAATGCAATGAAAACCTCTTTACCCTTGTCTAAATACTGTTCACTTACATGCTTCACTGTAAACACTCGATCCCTCTCCGTCTTACTCTTAGTTCTTTCAGTGATTACTATACACCTTACCAGGTATACTCAACAGGCTTATTCTTCTGTGTATACTCACCTATTTGTGGTTGCAAGGGTCGATTCATAGCTCCTAGCCCCGCCTCTTCACTGATCGCTACTAGGTCCTCTCTCTCCCTGATCCATGAACTTCATCATACCTCGTCTTAAAGCTATTTATGGTTCTTGCCTCCACTACGTCACTTTATATGCTATTCCACTTCCTGACGACTCTATGGCTGAAGAAATACTTCCTAACATCCCTTTGACTCATCGGAGTCTTCAATTTCCAATTGTGACCCCTTGTTCCTATGTCCCATCTCTGGAACATCCTGTCTTTGTTCACCTTGTCAATTTTTCGCAGTAATTTATATGTCGCTATCATGTCTCCCCTGACCCTCCTGTCCTCCAGTGTCGTCAGACCAATTTCCCTTAACCTTTCTTCGTAGGACAATCCTCTTAGCTCTGGGACTAGTCTTGTTGCAAACCTTTGTACTTTCTCTAATTTCTTGGCGTGCTTGACCAGGTGTGGGTTCCAAACTGGTGCTTCATACTGAAATGTGTGCCTTACGTATATGGTGTACAGAGTCTTGAACAATTCCTTACTAAGGTATCGGAACGCTATTCTTAGATTTGCCAGACACCCGGTTGATGTGCGCTTCAGGAGATGTGATCGGTATTATACTCACCCCAAGACTTTTTTTCTTGAGTGAGGTTTGCAGTCTTTGGCCACCTAGAATATACTCTGTCTGCGGTCTTCTTTACCCTTCCCCGATCTTCATGACTTTACATTTGGCAGGGTTAAATTCAAGGAGCCAGTTTCTGGACAAAGGTTGTATGTAGCCTGTCCAGGTCTCTTTGCAGGGACACGTCTGAGTCTATCCATTCCATTATGTCATTCACATATACCAAAAACAGCACTGGTCCAAGGATTGACCCCTGTGGAACCCCGCTCGTCACAGGCGCCCACTCTGACACCTCGTCACGTACCATGACTCATTGTTGCCTCCCTGTCAGATATTATCTGATCCATTGCAGTGCCTTTCCTGTTATGCGTGCCTGATCCTCTAGCCTTTGCTTTAACCTTTTGTGAGGAACTGTGTCAAAGTTCTTCTTGCAGTCGAAGAAAATGCAGTCTATCCACTTTTTTCTCTCGTGACTTACTTCTGTTACCTTGTCATAAAACTCCAGTAGGTTTGTGACACAGGATTTTCCTTCCCTGAAACCGTGCTGGTTGTCGTTTATAAGCTTGTGTCTTTCTAGATGCTCCACCACTCTCCTCCTGATGATCTTCTCCATGACTTTGCATACTATACACGTCAGTGACACAGGTCTGTAGTTTAATGCCTCGTGTCTGTCTCCTTTCTTAAAAATTGGGACTACATTTGCCATCTTCCACACCTCAGGTAGTTACCCAGTTTCAATGGATGTGTTGAAGATTTTTGTTAGTGGCACACACAGCGTCTCTGCTTCCTCTGTAAGGATCCACGGAGAAATGTCTGGTTCCACCGCCTTTGTTGTATCAAGTTCACATAGAAGCTTCTTCACCTTCTCCTCGGTTGTATGTATTTCGTCCAGCACTTGTTGGTGTATTCCTTGGAGTCCTTCCTGTCTCCACTGTAAATACTTCTTTAAGTCTCATGTTGAGCTCCTCACATACTTCTTGGTAGTTTTTTGTGAACTCCCCACCTTCCTTCCTCAGCCTGATTACCTGGTCCTTGACTGTTGTTTTCCTCCTGATGTGGCTATACAACAGCGTCGGATCAGACTTGACTTTCGATGCTATGTCATTTTGGTATTGTCGTTGAGCCTCCCTTCTTACCTGTGCATATTTGTTTCTGGCTCTTCGGCTAATCTTTGTATTTTCCTGTGTCCTTTGTCTTCTGTACTTTTTCCATTCTCGTGTGTGTGTGTTTAAATTATGTAATATATGTATATAATAAATGAGACATTTGTGCAACATTTGGGTATCTTTATTTTAGAAACGTTTCACTAGCTAATGACTTCTTCAGTCAAGTACAGAGAAGAGCGGTGGACGATGAGAAGTCTGAGGTAATTAGTCCTCCATCCTGGAGTCAATATGTTCAACCCATCATTCTTGGCCTGAACACATTCATACATACCTACATACTTATCAACCTATTACACAGGTGACCGCAGCAGGTGTAACCCATTGCATCACAATAAAGGTGGCCCAGGTGGCCACTTGTAGCCAGGAATATTAAGAGTTGGGGTTGTAAGGGAAATTCTTCTAGTTACTCTTGCATTGCATGCAAATTGGCTAATCACCCGAAGTTAAAAAAATAGATCCCTGCAGAGGGGAATGCCTTGATGCTGGCGAGGTGCTCTTAATCCAGAGAATTATCTTCTCCCCTTACTTGGATAGAACCCGAGTGCCTCCCATTCCTCCCTGGCACTGTGTGACCCCTACGGGTTGTGTGCCTACCATAAAATATAATGCTGTACATCAAAATATCTATTACGAACACAGTAATTCAATAAAGCGAGCAACTAGACAGAAGAAAGGTAAGGTAAACACAGAAGGGGTAACTTTGATATTTATCAGTATATTCCTTCATCACTATCTACAATATTTACTAAGTTAAGTAAACATTATATAACAGAGGAATGAGCCACTCAGAACAGGGGTGGACTGGACCAGCATAAGCCAGAGAAAAATTAAACACAAAAGCAGTATAATTCGATCCTTTATTGACTACGTTTCGCCCATATAGTGGGCTTTATCAAGTCACAAACATATCTACCCGGGTATAGAGTACATGTGTATGTATAGTGTGAAGGGTCAGGTTAGTCTCAAATCCAACCTACCAAACATTTTCCACCTGACTCTGGACACTATATATACGCATGTACTCTTTACCCAGGTAGATCTGTTTGTGACTTGATAAAGCCTACTATGTGGGCGAAACGTAGTCACTAAAGGATCGCATTATACTGCATTTGTGTTTGATTTTTCCATCGTGTTGGTATACACCATTTAACTCCATAAGCGAGAGTCTGCCTCCCAGCAGGTGTAGCGTCACCTTGGCTCAGGAGCTGGATCTCACCTGATTGGATGAGTTTAGCGCTTAATTATGATTATAATAATCATTTGATTGGTAGGTTTAACTTTGCAATCAGGACAACAGGGCCCCAGAACTGGTATACTCCGAGCTGTCAGTTGGCCGGTCAAGAAAACATGTCAGAAAACGGAACACACTCGGCGTTAGCAACATCTGCAAATATAAAAACTGTGTTAGAGAATTTCTTCAAATTCAGAAGTGTACATTGTACTGAGGATGTTTTCAAGCGTTGGAATTGTTCTACAAGATACTCTTCAAGCTTTTGAATTGTTCCACAAGATAGCCTTCAAGCTTTGAAATTGTTCCACAAGATAGCCTTCAAGCTTTGAAATTGTTCCACAAGATAGTCTTCAAGCTTTGAAATTGTTCCACAAGCTAGTCTTCAAGCTTTGAAATTGTTCCATAAGATAATCTCAAGGTTTAAAATTGTACCACAGGCTATCTTCAAGCTTCAGAATTGTACCACAGAGTAGATACGATCTTCAGAATTACACGAAAAGGGAGAAATTCTGTCAGAGGAATTATGCAAAAATCTCGGATACTGAGCTTGAGGTGTACTGGAGGGGAGTGTCAGTGTATGTTGTGTAGTGGGGAAGTGTCAGTGTATGTTGTGTAGTGGGGAAGTGTCGGTGTATGTTGTGTAGTGGGGAAGTGTCAGTGTATGTTGTGTAGTGGGAAGTGTCAGTGTATGTTGTGTAGTGGGGAAGTGTCAGTGTATGTTGTGTAGTGGGGAAGTGTCGGTGTATGTTGTGTAGTGGGGAAGTGTCAGTGTATGTTGTGTAGTGGGGAAGTGTCAGTGTATGTTGTGTAGTGGGGAAGTGTCGGTGTATGTTGTGTAGTGGGGAAGTGTCGGTGTATGTTGTGTAGTGGGAAGTGTCAGTGTATGTTGTAGTGGGAAGTGTCAGTGTATGTTGTGTAGTGGGGAAGTGTCAGTGTATGTTGTGTAGGGGGGAAGTGTCGGTGTATGTTGTGTAGTGGGGAAGTGTCGGTGTATGTTGTGTAGTGGGAAGTGTCAGTGTATGTTGTGTAGTGGGGAAGTGTCGTGTATGTTGTGTAGTGGGGAAGTGTCGTGTATGTTGTGTAGTGGGGAAGTGTCAGTGTATGTTGTGTAGTGGGGAAGTGTCGGTGTATGTTGTGTAGTGGGGAAGTGTCAGTGTATGTTGTGTAGTGGGAAGTGTCAGGTGTATGTTGTGTAGTGGGGAAGTGTCAGTGTATGTTGTGTAGTGGGGAAGTGTCGGTGTATGTTGTGTAGTGGGAAGTGTCGGTGTATGTTGTGTAGTGGGGAAGTGTCAGTGTATGTTGTGTAGTGGGAAGTGTCAGTGTATGTTGTGTAGTGGGAAGTGTCGGTGTATGTTGTGTAGTGGGAAGTGTCGGTGTATGTTGTGTAGTGGAAGTGTCAGTGTATGTTGTGTAGTGGGAAGTGTCAGTGTATGTTGTGTAGTGGGGAAGTGTCAGTGTATGCTGTGTAGTGGGGAAGTGTCAGTGTATGCTGTGTAGTGGGGAAGTGTCAGTGTATGTTGTGTAGTGGGGGAGTATCGGTGTATGTTGTGTAGTGGGGAAGTGTCGGTGTATGTTGTGTAGTGGGAAGTGTCAGTATATGTTGTGTAGTGGGGAAGTGTCAGTGTATGTTGTGTAGTGGGGAAGTGTCAGTGTATGCTGTGTAGTGGGGAAGTGTCAGTGTATGTTGTGTAGTGGGGAAGTGTCAGTGTATGTTGTGTAGTGGGGAAGTGTCAGTGTATGCTGTGTAGTGGGGAAGTGTCAGTGTATGTTGTGTAGTGGAGAAGTGTCGGTGTATGTTGTGTAGTGGGGAAGTGTCGGTGTATGTTGTGTAGTGGGAAGTGTCAGTGTATGTTGTGTAGTGGGGAAGTGTCAGTGTATGTTGTGTAGTGGGGAAGTGTCAGTGTATGTTGTGTAGTGGGGAAGTGTCAGTGTATGTTGTGTAGTGGGGAAGTGTCAGTGTATGCTGTGTAGTAGGGAAGTGTCAGTGTATGTTGTGTAGTGGGGAAGTGTCAGTGTATGCTGTGTAGTAGGGAAGTGTCACTGTATGTTGTGTAGTGGGGAAGTGTCACTGTATGTTGTGTAGTGGGGAAGTGTCAGTGTATGCTGTGTAGTGGGGAAGTGTTCGGAGTAACTTCTGTATAGATTACAAAGTGTACCGTAGCTCCAGTTCCTTCAACCGAGGTCCCATCATTACCATCCTTCCTTCCATCCTTCCTTCCTTCTTTCCTTCCTTCCTTCCTTCCTTCCCTCCCATCTATGACGGGATAACTAAAATAAATTTCCTTTCCTTAGTAACCTATATTAAGATAAGTTTTGTTGTCGTGCTTCGTGTGGTTAAGAAATTCTTTCTGAATCGCCTCGGTAAATTACCCGCAGTCGAACTTTATTGTTTTATTGGCCACAATTTCTCCTGCTTTCCCTTGTCTAATTTCCTTCCCTTCAGAACTAATTACTGTCGTAAACCATTGCGAGACAATTGAATTGTTAATGCTTAGTGTGTCATAATACGGTTAACTTGAATCTGTAGTAGAATTAGTGGTGTTGGTGGTGAATTTACATGTTGTTGTTCATGTTATAATTCCTCTCGTTGATTTGAGAACTATGATTAACATGACTTTCATTTCCAAAGGCTCTAATGTTTTGGTGTCTGCCACCTCGGGGAATATGCTGAAGCATCTCTGCTGGATGCTGAAGCATCTCTGCTGGATGTTGAAGCATCGATCGATGCTAGAGGCTGAGGCATCGGTGCTGGATGCTGAAGAATACAATGTTTATTTCTCTGTAAAGATTACAATGTGGGGTTTACGTATGGGATATTGGTTACAATGTGTGATTTACATATTATAGAATACTAATTACAAAGAGGGCCACTATCATACCTAGCAAGGCTAGGCATGATGGCCCTCTTACATGTTCACTGTCCTCTGTATCTATCAAATACATTGTAATATATAAAGTTTTTGTTTACTAGTCTTTCAGTAACGTCTCTGACTTCTGTAGAGACTTCTCTTCAGTCCCAGCTCTCTTCTGAGAGTTGGACTCCTCAAGTCCAGTTACTCTTTGGGCATTTCCTGAAGATTAGAAGATGTCACAAGTGAGGTTCTGTCAGTATTTTGACGGGGTCGCCTCCGATCTCACCTCTGCTGGAGCGCTCCAAGTTTAAGAAACTCTGACAGCCACTCTGATTCTTTTTACCATTCACACAGACGGCTTCGGATCTGGTATTGGGGTGGGATTTGCTGCTGTTTACCTAACGTTTACCAACAGTGAAGACGTATCCATAGTAGCAGCTTAGAAGTGGCAGCTTATCAGTACTATACTGTGACAGATTTTTAATATTGGCAGCTTATCTACAGTGACAGCTTATTAATAGTGGCGCCTTATGCACTCATTATCGCTGGTAATATGCAGGTATGAGGGTACTTCTGTTGTATTAACTTCACTGAGCGCACTAGAAGCGGTGTGTCCAACGTGGTATGGCTTAAAAAAAACAATCCAGTCTTAATCATCGCTTGGTTTGGTTAGTACTTGGATGGGTGACCACCTGGAAACACCAAATGCAGTTGGTATCAATGGTCATGTGACCTGGTCACAGACCGGGCCGCCGGGGGGATGGGGGGGTTGATCCTAGAAACCCTCTCCAGGTATAACAAATTTCCGGACTTAAGTGCATCCAGACCAGAGTCTACTGACTCCATCAACCCCACTGTCATGGAAATTGATAACACTCAGGGAAGGATGCTGGTTTATACTGCCCCCCTCCCCTCTAGTCACACTGCCTCACAAAGAAGCCGCAGCAGCAAGAAAAATGTGTAGAATGAAAAATCACACTACAGTTTACGAAGATTTTATTAAAATTATTAAATCTGGAGTGTTAACCCAGAATAACCCCAGAAAGCCATTCAGTGTGGCTTATTTCCTCTGGGATCCTGAGGCCCTTCCCCAGGAGCTACCCTCAGCAGTTGTCTAAACTCCTTGATACAGTAGTAAGCAAATTAATTGGTACATTAGTAAATTTTGTGATTATCTCATAATGTCTTAGTCTCCGGCTTAGTTAATGTAGTTTGGGTTCTTTTCATAAGAGTTTGCTACTGACTTCTGGCAACCATCCAGCTGTGGCGTTAATCTGCAACTATCATCAGTGCTACAACAGCTGTTGTTCTGTAAGGCTATTCATAAGAAACATAACAACATAAAAAAGGAGGAACACTGCAGAAGGCCTGTTGGCCCATACTAGGCAGGTCCTTCACAATCCATCCCATTAACATAATATTTGCCCAACCTAATTCTCAATTCTACCCAAGCAATAAGCTTTGATAATTCTATTAACTCATGTGCGAGTCCCACTCAAATCCAACCCCTCTCACTCATGTATTTAAGAACATAAGAACTGACTGAGGAAAACAAGAGGATTCATAGTAATCCTCCTGTTGAGAATCCTCAAACCAAGAAAGGAACCTGGACAGTGGCTGGAATGCATGGAACAAAGTTAAAGATCAAGAGGACGGATGGAGAGGTAGAATAAACGAAGATCCAGTAAACTGTTGTGGAAACATCGAATCGATTCTCCGTGTTACCCGATGAATGTGAGTCGACTACTGGGAACATCACGACGAACGACACCAAGGAAGGTAAGAACATTGTTTTTGTTGGTGATAGTCAGATTAGGTACATGGATAGAGCCTTCTGCTTGAAAGATAGAAGAAGGAGACAAAGGGTTTGCTTTCCTGGGGCTGGGATGGAGGATATTGTTAGCCGTCTGGACGACATCATGAGAGGTAATGGGAGCAATCCTATTATCTGTCTCAGTGCTGGAAGCAACGATGTTGGCAGACGTAGGAGTGAGGACCTGACTAGCAGGTATAGGTCAGCAATAAACATAATTAGGAAGAAGGGTGGGAACCCTGTCATATGTGGGATTTTGCCAAGGAGAGGAGTCGGAAATGAATGGTTGTACAGGGCAATTGGTGTCAATTGCTGGCTGGACAAATAATGTAAGGAAAATGCTGTAATATTTATTGACAACTGGGACCTCTTCTATGGCAGAAATAACATGTATGCCAGGGATGGGGTTCACCTATCCAGGTCTGGGGTGGGGGCACTGGCAACTGCAGTGGAGGGAGCTGTTAGGGTTTTAAACTAGAAATAGTTAGTGGTATGAGTTTTGGGGAAAAAACATTATAGTTCCAGTGTAGTAATATTATGAGTTCTAGGGGAACTAGTAATAGGCAGAATAAGGTGGATACTGGAAGGCCAGTGGCACTAGATAACAAGGACAGTAATAGGTATAGTGGAAAAACAGGAATGAGCAGGAATGGTAAAGAGAAAGGAGGGTCTTTAAATATTTATTACAGTAATTGTCGTAGTGCTAGGAATAAGATGGATGAGTTGAGATTAGTTGCTAGTGCAGGTAACATTGATGTATTTGCCATAACTGAGACGTGGTTTAATTCTAAAAATCGGGACATGCCTACTGAATGTCACATTCAAGGTTTTAAATTGTTCCAAGTAGACAGAAGTATTGGGAAGGGGGGTGGGGTGGCACTCTATGTCCGTGATCATTTAAATTGTTGCATAAAAACGGGTATAAAGTCTGAAATAATACATACCGAGTCTGTCTGGATAGAATTTTCAGATGGGTGTGAAAAATTGATTTTAGGCGTGATATACCGTCCTCCAAACTTATATAGGGAACAAGGGAGATTATATTGGGAGGAAATTGTTAAGGCTACAAGGTACGATAACGTAGTAATTCTAGGGGACTTTAACTTTAGTCAGATTGATTGGAATTTCTTGTCAGGGAATTTAGAATCTAGCGACATTTTAGAAGTAGTTCAAGATTGTTTTTTGAAGCAGTTTGTGACAGAACCTACAAGGGGAAATTACCTACTAAATTGGAAACTACCCATAGTCCTAGCTTCAATAACCATACTAGGCATACTGTTCCACTCATCAACTACCCTATTTCCAAACCAATACTTTCCTATATCCTTTCTAATTCTAAACTTATCTAATTTAAATACATTATTGCGGGTTCTCTCTTGGAGAGATATCCTCAAGACCTTATTTATATCCCCTTTGTTAATACCCATTTTCTACTTGTATACCTCGATCATGTCTCCCCTCATTCTTCGTCTTACAAGTGAATGTAATTTTAGGGTCTTCAATCTTTCTTCATACAGAAGATTTCTAATGCTATGTATTAACTTAGTCATTATATGCTGAATGTTTTCTAACGAATTAATATCCATTCTGTAATATGGAGACCAGAACTGAGCTGCATAATCTAGGTGAGGCCTTACTAATGATGTATAAAGCTGTAATATAACCTCTGGACTTCTGTTGCTTACACTTCTTGATGTAAATCCCAGTAATCTGTGTGCCTTATTACGTACGCTTAGGCATTGCTGTCTTGGTTTAAGGTTGCTGCTTACCATAACCCCCAAGTCCTTTTCGCAATCTGTCTGGCTAAGTTTTACGTTATTTAACTTATAAATTCTTGGGTTATTGACACTCCCGAGCTTCAGAACTTGCAATTATCTACATTGAACTGCATCTGCCACTTTTCTGACCAGGAATTGAGTTTGTCTAAATTCTCCTGAAGTTCCCTGACATCTACGTTTGAATCAATTATCCTACCTATCTTCGTGTCATCGGCGAATTTGCTCATGTAACTAGTAATTCCTTCATCAAGGTCATTGATATATATTATAAACAACAACGGGCCTAACACTGATCCCTGTGGAACACCACTTGTTACAGATCCCTACTCGGATTTAACCCCATTTATGCACACTCTCTGCTTCCTATTGGTGAGCTATGACTCGATCCATGACAGCAATTTTTCCCCAATTCCATGAGCTGCCACTTTCTTTAACAGTCTCTGGTGCAGTACTCTAACAAAAGCCTTACTAAAATCTAAATAAACAATATCGAATTCTTTATCATGATCAACAGCCTCAAAAGTTTTACTGAAGAAGGTTAATAAATTAGTTAGCCAGGAATGGCCCCCTCGTGAATCCATGCTGAGTATCATTAATCAAATTATGTTTATCCAGATGGCTTCTTATAATATCAGCTATAATTGACTGTAATAATTTGCCTACAATTGAGATCAGGCTTATTGGGCAGTAATTTGACGGTAGTGACTTGTCCCCTGCTTTAAAAATAGGAATTACATTAGCATTCATCCACATATCAGACACTACACCTGTTTGAAGAGATAGATTAAAAATGTTAGTTAATGGTTCACTGTGTTCCATTTTGCATTCCTTAAGAACCCTTGAAAAAAGTTCATCAGGACCCGGCGATTTATTTTGTTTCAGTCAGTCTATTTGTTTCATAACCATTTCGCTAGTGACTGTGATATTACATAATTTATCTTCTTCAGGGCCACTATAAAAATTAATTACTGGGATATTATTAATGTCTTCCTGTGTGAAAACCGAGAGAAAATAATTATTAAAAATAGAGCACATATCATTCTCCTTGTCAGTAAGATGTCCAGAGTTATTTTTAAGGGGACCTATCTTATCTCTAACTTTTGTTCTATAAACCTGGAAAAAACTTTTGGGGTTAGTTTTTGAATCCCTAGCAACTTTAATTTCATAGTCCCATTTAGCTTTTCTTATCCCCTTTTTAACGTCCCTCTTAATGTCAGTATACTGATTTAAAAGATGACCCTCACCTCTTTTTATGCACCTATAAATTCCTTTCTTCTGCCCTAAAAGATATTTGAGCCTATTATTCATCCATTTTGGGTCATTTCTACTTTATCTAATTTCTTTATACAGGATAAATGTTCTTTTTGCATCCTGTATAGTGTTAAGAAAGCTGTCATATTGATAGCTGTCTTCGTTACCCCAGTCCACAGATGATAAGTATTCCCTAAGCCCATTGTAATCTGCTAAGTGAAAATCTAGGACCGTTACTAAATTATCCCTACTATCATACATCCATTCAAAGCTAAAGGTAATTGATTTGTGGTCGCTTGTGCAGAGTTCCACTGTAATTTCTAAATTAATAACAAGGGTTTCCTTGTTTGCCAGAACCAAGTCAAGTAGGTTATTTCCCCTTGTAGGTTCTGTCACAAACTGCTTCAAAAAACAATCCTGAACTACTTCAAAAAGTCGTTAGATTCTAAATTTTCAGTCAAGAAATTCCAATCAATTTGACTAAAGTTAATGTCCCCTAGAATTACTACGTTATCGTGCCTTGTGGCCTTAACAATTTCCTCCCAAAGTAGTCTTCCTTGTTCCCTATCTAAGTTTGGAGGACGGTATATCACGCCTAAAATCAATTTTTCACACCCCTCTGAAAATTCTATCCAGAGAGACTCTGTATGTATTATTTCAGACTTTATACCCGTTTTTATGCAACAATTTAAATGATCACGGATACTTCTGTCTACTTGGAACAATTTAAAACCCTGAATGTGACATTCAGCAGGCATGTCCCGATTTTTCATTTTAAACCATGTCTAAGTTATTGCAAAAACATCAATATTACCTGCACTAGCAACTAATCTCAACTCGTCCATCGTATTCCTATCACTACTACTTTCTCTTTACTCTTCCTGCTCGTTTCTGTTTTTCCACTATACCTATTACTGTCCTTGTCACCTAGTGCCACTGGCTTCCCAATATTCCTGCATGCGTGCTCTGTGACTGAATGAGGCTTCGCAAATTTTTCCCTTCAATTCATGATTACTGCTCAAATTCAAGGTGGATGTTACACCTAGGAAGCATGCAAGAATTGGAGCTCTTAGAAAACATGCTGATTTGAGAATCAGACACCTCGCCGAAAATTTGAGCCTAGCATAGTCAACTGTTGGTCTGATTCTGAAGAGAGGTGACTACACTGGTGTTTGTGAAACGCTACGTCGAGGAAGATGTAGAAGAAAACGCAAGACGGCACCTCACGATGACAAGGTTATCATAGTGTGAAGGATCCTTCCCCCAAAAAATAACCCAGCAAAGATCTACAGAGAGATTTGGCTTCAGTTGGCGTAAATGTTGATTCTTCAACTGATCGATGAAGACTTCTTGAAGTTGGCACAACCGCCAGAAAGCCTGTAAGAAACAATTAGTGACTGCTGCGGTGAGCACTCTATCATAAGGGATTAGACGACAGATGAATTGAGAAAAGTTATATGTTCATGCGAGGCGCATTTTGAAGTACATGGGTACAGATCAGTGGTAGTGAGATGACGCAAAGGCGAACCTCTTCGGAATGGACACATTCAACAAGCGCCAAAACACCCACCTAAGAAGATGCTTTGAAGTAGTTTTGCTGCTAAAGGCCCTGAACGGCTTGTTTTTATTGAGGGAACGATGAACAGTGACAAATACAGACAATCCTGGCAAGTCATTTGCTTCTCAGTGTGAATAGATAGTTTATAAAAAGGACATTTTCGAACAGAATCTTGATCCATGCCACACTTCCAGAAAAATGTTGACATTCTTCGAAGAGAGTGGGCTAAACTTTCTAATTTGGCGTGGAAATTCTCCTGACATTAACCCAGTTGAGAATCTATGGACAATAATCAAACGCAGGATCGAAAAACAGGACTGTTCATATCACTGGCATATCATTATCGTGTATTTTTCAAATAAACAATAATTTTCCAAATAAATGTCTTATTTCATCACTGTCCCAATTAATATACACTACTGTATCAATTTACTGCTAGGTGGCCAAGGGCAGTGATGTTTGGTGAAGCGTTACTGAGTGAGGCCGGGAGCCAGGCCTCGACCTCTGAAAAGGTAATTCGGTGAAGTCACGCAATTACCTGATGGTTAAGTAACAGTTCCAAGAGCTGCAGCTTCCAACTTGTGCACTACAAGATAGTTCACTACACTGATGTGGACACCATAACAGTGCCTGTTAACAATCTTGGTCTTGAAATTAAAGGACGGTGGATCAAACTTCTATTATTTTTCGAGTTGAATACCCCACACGGGTTTAACACTTCATATAAATGCTTTACGAGAAACAGAAGCATAGATGGGATTTATTACGCAAGAGCGCCGCGTGGACAAGAACCATTGTATCATTATATTAGTTATGATTATAATAACTGTATCATTATAACGCTTGTGAACAAGTGGAGTGAAAGAGAACATGGAGGGAAACTCCATATGTGGAGTGATGAACAGATAATGATATAACAATGGTTATCGTAACCCTAATTTTAAAGGGCTGAAGGGGTAAGCCAGCGGAAGGCTTGGGTCAGATAACCAAAAGCTCCAGCGGAGGGTCATATGACTAAGACCCTCGTCAAAAACACTTGTCTGTTTCCTGACAAACCTTACCTAACTGACCATAAGAGGACAGAGATGAACTGTAGCAGTCTACTGAAGGTGAACTTGAGACCAAGAGATGGAGCTTTACACCTTCCAGGTGTAGCTTGGTGAGTGTGTTCGCGCACATATGTACATACACATGTACGTACACACACACACACACACACACACAGACACACACACACACACACACACACACACACAAACCTAAGAACAGCATTCCAACATCTTAATAAGGAATCGTTCAGGACCCTGTACACGGGGTACGTTAGGCCCATACTGGAGTATGCAGCACCAGTTTCGAACCCACACCTAGCCAAACACGTAAACTAGAGAAAGTGCAAAGGTTTGCAACAAGACTAGTCCCGGAGCTAAGGGGTATGTCCTACGAGGAGAGGTTAAGGGAAATCGACCTGACGACACTGGGGGACAGGAGAGATAGGGGGGACATGATAACGACATATAAAATACTGAGAGAAATTGACAAGGAGACAGAGACAGAATGTTCCAGAGATGGGACACAGCAACAAGGGGTCACAGTTGGAAGTTGAAGACTCAAGATGAATCAAAGGGATGTTAGGAAGTATTTCTTCAGTCACAGAGTTGTCCGGAAGTGGCATAGTTTGGAAAGTGATGTAGTGGAGGCAGGATCCATACATAGCTTTAAGAAGAGTAACTAACAAAAAAGGCACAATACCGTGACTGGAACAATACACACACAACCCGCACATATAAAAAGAGAGGAGCTTACGAGACGTTGCACTTGGACCATTTACAAAGTCACACTCTTTGTAAATGGTCCAAGTCGGGCCGAAACGTCGTCGTAAGCTCCTCTCTTTTTATATGTGCAGGTTGTGTGTATATTGTTTAAGAAGAGGTATGAGAAAGCTCATGGCGCAGGGAGAGTGACCCAGTAGCGGCCAGTGAAGAGGCGGGGCCAGGAGCTGTGAATCGACCCTGCAACCACAACTAGGTGAGTACACACACACACACAGACGTACAGGTAGAAAAAAGGTCAAGTCACATACTGGGATCTTTTATTTTCCATTTTGCTTAATCTTCAATTATAGAAAGCATATTTACTTCATAAGTTTTTAAAAGGTCGTTGTTAAGTGGTTTTGTGCAGGTGTTGTCAGGTCACTTCTGCTGGCTGGCAATGATCCAGCAGGCAGGTGACCTGTCAATGATCCAGCAGGCAGGTGACCTCTGCTGGTGTATTCTAGTAGGTGAAGCTGCATCAATATCTCTCCGCCCTTACTCGGCTTCCAAAATATTCCTATGATGAAATGTTTGAGTTTGGAATTCTGAATTCTAGAGCTCTCTCTCTCTCTCTGTCTTTCTCTCTGTCTATCTGTCTGTCTCTCTCTCTCTCTTTCTGTTTGTCTGTCTGTCTGTATGTCTGTCTGTCTGTCTGTCTGTCTGTCTGTCTGTCTCTCTCTCTCTCTCTCTCTCTCTCTCTCTCTCTCTCTCTCTCTCTCTCTTTCTCACGCGCGCGCGTACACACACACACACTCATACATGCATGTGATATCGTCTACGACTGCTTCGCCTCACCCGTCTACAGTCTACAAGCCACTTCGCACATATGCTGTAATTTTTTTCAAGATTGATGGATTGATTACATCGACTCAAGGCTGAGGGACTGATTACCTCAAACTTCTTCTGATCTTCACCATTCTTCTTCGTATAGGACTGATGAAGCCACTGTGTGGCGAAACGTTTTCCTCAATAATCTTCTTTATCCTCTTCCGTCTCTTCTTTATCCTCTTCCTTCTCTTCTTTCTCCTCTTTCTTCTCTTCTTTATCCTCTTCCTTCTCTTCTTTCTCCTCTTCTTTATACTTTTCCTTCTCTTGTTTCTCATTTTCCTTCTCTTCTTTCTCCTCTTCCTTCTCTTCTTTATATTCTTCCTTCTCTTCTTTATCCTCTTCCTTTTCTTCTTTCTCCTCTTCCTTCTCTTCTTTCTCCTCTTCCTTATCTTCTTTATATTCTTCCTTCTCTTCTTTATCCTCTTCCTTTTCTTCTTTCTCCTCTTCCTTCTCTTCTTTATCCTCTTCCTTCTCTTCTTTATATTATTCCTTCTCTTCTTTCTCCTTTTCCTTCTCTTCTTTATATTCTTCCTTCTCTTCTTTCTCCACTTCATTCTCTTCTTTATCCTCTTCCGTCTCTTCTTTATCCTCTTCCTTCTCTTCTTTCTCCTCTTTCTTCTCTTCTTTATCCTCTTCCTTCTCTTCTTTCTCCTCTTCTTTATACTTTTCCTTCTCTTGTTTCTCATTTTCCTTCTCTTCTTTCTCCTCTTCCTTCTCTTCTTTATATTCTTCCTTCTCTTCTTTATCCTCTTCCTTTTCTTCTTTCTCCTCTTCCTTCTCTTCTTTATCCTTTTCCTTCTCTTCTTTATATTATTCCTTCTCTTCTTTCTCCTTTTCCTTCTCTTCTTTATATTCTTCCTTCTCTTCTTTCTCCACTTCCTTCTCTTCTTTATCCTCTTCCTTCTCTTCGTTCCTTCTCTTCTTTCTCCTCTTCCTTCTCTTCTTTCTCCTCTTCCTTCTCTTCTTTATCCTCTTCGTTCTCTTCTTTATCCTCTTCCTTCTCTTTTTTCTCCTCTTCCTTCTCTTCTTTATCCTCTTCCTTCTCTTCTTTCTCCTCTTCCTTCTCTTCTTTCTCCTCTTCCTTCTCTTCTTTATATTCTTCCTTCTCTTCTTTATATTCTTCCTTCTCTTCTTTATCTTCTTCCTTCTCTTCTTTATATTCTTCCTTCAATTCTTTCTCCTGTTTCTTCCATTCTTTATTATCTTCTTTATCCTCTTCCTTCTCTTCTTTCTCATCTTCTTTCTCTTCTTTATATTCTTCCTTCTCTTCTTTCTCCGCCTTCTTTTCTTTATATTCTTCCATCTCTTCATCATCCTCTGTTACAAAATGACACGATATCTATTAATAATAGATATCTCCAGTGAACACTAGAAAGGAAAGCCCTTCTAGCATCCAGCCTGTTACTGGGCTTTTGCAACAAAGTCAGTATCCTGGTTCAGTTATCCGACATATTATATAGCTGAAGAGGATTGCAACTGATAGGGTACTAACCAAACAGATATATTTAAAAGGTTTATTATCAAAGTGAGAAAATCTAGGGTAGCAAAGTAAATCAAATATAAAGATATTAATTAAGATATCAATTAGGAGGTTAATTAGGAGGGTAGCTCCTACACTGCTCTCATATACAATAAGTCTGTGCTGAGGGCACATATATATAAATGACTCAGAAGTACCATCAGGTACAATGTCAGTAATAACAATAATATATATAAATAATAATAAATGTGTGTATGAGTGTGCTCCCGGTAACTATGACTCGACTCAACCAGTGTACGACAGAACAACTTCTCATAAGCTAGCTGTACTAACAAACTGACAACCAGAACAGCTGGATTGTCCAGTAAAATGAACACTTCGCAGAACAGCAATATAACAGGCAACAGCAACACAGCGTCAGGAACAAGGAGATAGAAAATCGACCCTAACTGGGGACCATCAGTAGATCCTCCAAAACAGTCATAAAACTCCCTTACTACTGAAGCTAGGTTCAGCATAAACAATCCCAAACTGTGGCGGTGCACAGATGCCTTATCGAAGTAGGTCCAGAGCTAGAGCTTGAGACCTGAGTAGTATCAAAGTGTCAAGGTGACACAACCCAGAACAACGTCGAAAATCACTGTCTAGTCTATTCTCTGTAACAGAGTTACACAGAGTTCTGAAAGTATGATTCGCCTCACCCACGAATGCATACTCTACCCAACAGAGTCTAATGTCGAGAAATAAGAAGAAATGGAGTGAGGTGCTGACTCGACGAGGTCAGCAGGCCAGAGAGAGAGGGAGGAACCACCACCAGCTCAGGTGTGTTCAGAGACTGACTCCTCCCAGCAACTAGACGCCGGCAGCGTATCAGTAGTTTGCCAACACCAAGGCAGTTACTACACACTCAACAAAAATATATATTACATCCTACCTAATAAATATAGCTAATTTAAATAATAGTCTAATTATAAAAATAATAGCAAGAATATTAACGATTTAGCTATTATCGATAATATTCGAATATAAAATATAGAAAATGGAAATATACATTATATACATTGAGGCCAGTTCAAGGGTCCAATATCCTCTTCTCTCTTCTCTCCTCTTCTCCTTTCTACTTCTTTATATCCCTACCTTCTTTTTATATTTCTCTCTCTTTATCCTTTCTTTCATTTATATTCTTCATTCTCTTCTTTATCCTCTTCCTTCTCTTATTTATATTCTTTCTTCTCTTCTTTATCATATTCCTTCTCTTCATTCTCATCTTCCTTCTCATTTATATCCTTTCCTTCTTCTTTCTCCTCTTCCTTCTACTTTTTTTCTCCTTTCTTTTATTCTTCTTCCTTCTCTTCTTTATTCTCTTCCTTCTCCTCTTTCTCCTCTTCCTTCTCTTATTTATATTCTTCCTTCTCTTCTTTATCATTTTCCTTCTCTTCTTTATCCTATTCCTTCTCTTCTTCCTCCTATTCCTTCTTTTCTTTATATTCTTCCTTCTCTTCTTTATCCTCTTCCTTCTCTTCTTTATCCTTTTCCTTCTCTTCTTTCTCCTCTTCCTTCTCTTCTTTCTCATCTTCCTTCTCTTCTTTATATTCTTCCTTCTCTTCTTTATCCTTTTCCTTCTCTTCTTTCTCCTCTTCCTTCTCTTCTTTCTCCTCTTCCTTCTCTTCTTTCTCCTATTCCTTCTTTTCTTTATATTCTTCCTTCTCTTCTTTATCCTTTTCCTTCTCTTCTTTATCCTTTTCCTTCTCTTCTTTCTCCTCTTCCTTCTCTTCTTTCTCCTCTTCCTTCTCTTCTTTATCCTCTTCCTTCTCTTCTTTATCCTCTTCCTTCTTTCTTTCTCCTCTTCCTTCTCTTCTTTCTCCTTCTCTTTTTTTTCTTCTTCTTTCATCCTCTTCCTTCTCTTCTTTCTCCTCTTCCTTCTCTTCTTTATCCTTTTCCTTCTCTTCTTTTCCTCTTCCTTCTCTTCTTTCTCCTCTTCCTTCTCTTCTTTTCCTCTTCCTTCTTTCTTTCTCCTCTTCCTTCTCTTCTTTCTCTTCTCTATCTTTATATTCTTCCTTCTCTTCTTTATCCTCTTCCTTCTTTCTTCCTCTCTTCCTTCTCTTCTTTCTCCTCTTCCTTCTCTTCTTTTCCTTCCTCTCTTTTTTTCCCTCTTCCTCTCTTCTTTATCCTCTTCCTTCTCTTCTTTCTCCTCTTCTTCTCTTTTTATCCTCTCCTTCTCTTCTTTCTCCTCTTCCTTCTCTTCTTTCTCCTCTTCCTTCTCTTCTTTATCCTCTTCCTTCTTTTCTTTCTCCTCTTCCTTCTCTTCTTTTCCTCTTCCTTCTCTTCTTTATCCTCTTCCTTCTCTTCTTTCTCCTCTTCCTTCTCTTTCTTTCTCCTTCCTTCTTTTTTTATCTTCCTTCTTTCTTTTCCTCTTCCTTCTCTTCTTTCTCCTCTTCCTTCTCTTCTTTATCCTCTTCCTTCTTTCTTTCTCCTCTTCCTTCTCTTCTTTCTCCTCTTCCTTCTCTCTTTATCCTCTTCCTTCTCTTCTTTCTCCTCTTCCTTCTCTTCTTTTCCTCTTCCTTCTCTTCTTTCTCCTCTTCCTTCTCTTCTTTCTCCTCTCTCCTTCTTTCTTTATCCTCTTCCTTCTTCTTTATCCTCTTCCTTCTCTTCTTTCTCCTCTTCCTTCTCTTCTTTCTCCTCTTCCTTCTCTTCTTTATCCTCTTCCTTCTTTCTTTCTCCTCTTCCTTCTCTTCTTTTCCTCTTCCTTCTCTTCTTTATCCTCTTCCTTCTCTTCTTTCTCCTTTCCTTCTCATCTTTCTCCTCTTCCTTCTTTTTACCTCTTCCTTCTCTTCTTTCTCCTCTTCCTTCTCTTCTTTATCCTCTTCCTTCTTTCTCCTCTTCCTTCTCATCTTCTCCTCTTCCTTCTCTTCTTTATCCTCTTCCTTCTCTTCTTTCT
Source organism: Cherax destructor (assembly GCA_009830355.1). Classification (NCBI taxonomy): domain Eukaryota; kingdom Metazoa; phylum Arthropoda; class Malacostraca; order Decapoda; family Parastacidae; genus Cherax; species Cherax destructor. The sequence goes on from WNWK01004945.1 coordinate 30,799, forward strand.
CCTCTTCCTTCTCTTCTTTATCCTCTTCCTTCTCTTCTTTCTCCTCTTCCTTCTCTTCTTTCTCCTCTTCCTTCTCTTCTTTATCCTCTTCCTTCTCTTCTTTATCCTCTTCCTTCTCTTCTTTCTCCTCTTCCTTCTCTTCTTTATCATCTTCCTTCTCTTCTTTCTCCTCTTCCTTCTCTTCTTTCTCCTCTTCCTTCTCTTCTAAGAACATAAGAACATAAGAAAGGAGGAACACTGCAGCAGGCCCGTTGGCCCATACTAGGCAGGTCCTTCACAATCCGTCCCACTAACAGAATATTGCTCAACCCAATTTTCAATGCTACCCAAGAAATAAGCTTTGACAATTCTACCCACTCATGCGCGAGTCCCACTAAACCAACCCTCTCACTCATGAATTTATCCAACCTAAATTTGAAACTACCCAAGGTCCTAGCTTCAATAACCCTACTAGGCAGACTGTTCCACTCATCAACTACCCTATTTCCAAACCAATACTTTCCTATATCCTTTCTAAATCTAAACTTATCTAACTTGAATCCATTATTGCGGGTTCTCTCTTGGAGAGATATCCTCAAGACCTTATTTATATCCCTTTGTTAATACCCATTTTCCACTTGTATACCTCGATCATGTCTCCCTCATTCTACGTCTTACAAGTGAATGTAATTTTAGGGTCTTCAATCTTTCTTCGTAAGAAGATTTCTAATGCAATGTATTAATTTAGTCATTCTACGCTGAATGTTTTCTAACGAATTTATGTCCATTCTGTAATATGGAGACCAGAACTGAGCTGCGTAATCTAGGTGAGGCCTTACTAATGATGTATAAAGCTGTAATATAACCTCTGGACTTCTGTTGCTAACACTTCTTGATATAAATCCCAGTAATCTATTTGCCTTATTACGTACGCTTAGGCATTGCTGTCTTGGTTTAAGGTTGCTGCTTACCATCACCCCCAAGTCCTTCTCGCAATCTGTATATCTAAGTTCTACGTTATTTAACTTATAAGTGCTTGGGTTATGGACACTCCCGAGCTTCAGAACCTTGCATTTATCTACATTGAACTGCATCTGCCACTTTTCTGACCACGAATTAAGTTTGTCTAAATCTTCCTGAAGTTCTATGACATCTATGTTTGAATCAATTATCCTACCTATCTTCGTGTCGTCGGCGAATTTGCTCATATCACTAGTAATTCCCTCATCAAGGTCATTGATATATATTATAAATAACAATGGGCCTAAGACTGATCCCTGTGGAACACCACTTGTTACAAGTCCCCATTCGGATTTAACCCCATTTATGCACACTCTCTGCTTCCTATTGGTGAGCCATGACTCGATCCATGACAGCACTTTTCCCCCAATGCCATGAGCTGCCACTTTCTTTAACAGTCTCTGGTGTGGTACTCTATCAAAAGCCTTACTAAAGTCTAAATAAACAATATCGAATTCTTTATCGTGATCAACAGCCTCAAAAGCTTTACTGAAGAAGGTTAATAAATTAGATAGGCAGGAACGGCCCTCGTGAATCCATGCTGGGTATCATTAATCAAATTATGGTTATCTAGATGGCTTCTAATAATATCAGCTATAATTGACTCTAGTAATTTGCCTACAATTGAGGTCAGGCTTATTGGGCGGTAGTTTGACGGTAGTGACTTGTCCCCTGCTTTAAAAATAGGAATTACATTAGCCATCTTCCACATATCAGACACTACACCTGTTTGAAGAGATAAATTAAAAATGTTAGATATTGGTTCACAGAGTTCCATTTTGCATTCTTTAAGAACCCTTGCAAAAAGCTCATCTCCTCTCCAAGAGAGAACCCGCAATAATGGATTCAAGTTAGATAAGTTTAGATTTAGAAAGGATATAGGGAAGTATTGGTTTGAAAATAGGGTAGTTGATGAGTGGAACAGTCTGCCTAGTAGGGTCATTGAAGCTAGGACCTTGGGTAGTTTTAAATTTAGGTTGGATAAATTCATGAGTGAGAGGGGTTGGATTTGAGTGGGACTCGCGCATGAGTGGGTAGAATTGTCAAAGCTTATTTCTTGGGTAGCATTGAAAATTGGGTTGAACAAATATTCTGTTAGTGGGACGGATTGTGAAGGACGTGCCTAGTATGGGCCAACAGGCCTGCTGCAGTGTTCCTCCTTTCTTATGTTCTTATGTTCTCTTCTTTATCCTCTTCCTTCTCTTCTTCCTTCTCTTCTTTCTCCTCTTCCTTCTCTTCTTTCTCCTCTTCCTTCTCTTCTTTATCCTCTTCCTTCTCTTCTTTCTCCTCTTCCTTCTCTTCTTTCTCCTCTTCCTTCTCGTCTTCCCATATAGAGATCCCACTTTTCCATTCTTTTACTTGCATACAGGAAAATTGCGTTTGGGTTTATCATGCAGCTTGTGGGAAGGTGTGTTGTGGACATTTGTGTTGTGGACAGGTGTGTTATGTACAGGTGTTTTGTGGACAGGTGTATTGTGGCAGGGGTGTTGTGGACAGATGTGTTGTGGACAGGTGTGTTATGTACAGGTGAGTTGTGGACAGGTGTTGTGGGCAGGGGTGTTGTGGACAGATGTGTTGTGGACAGGTGTGTTGTGAACATGTAAGTTGTGGACAGGTGTGTTGTAGGGAGGTGTGTTGTAGAGAGGTGTGTTGTGGAAAGGTGTGTTGTGGACAGGTGTGTTGTGAACAAGTGTGCTGTGGGCTGGTGTGTTGTGGGAAGGTGTGTTGTGGGAAGGTGTATTGTGGGCAGGTGTGTTGTGGACAGGTGTGTTGAGGAAAAGTGTACTGTGGACTAGTGTGTTGTGAGAAGGTGTGTTGTGGGAAGGAGTGTTGTGGGTAGGTGTGTTGTGGGCAGGTGTGTTGTGGGAAGGTGTGTTGTGGGAAGGTGTGTTGTGGGAAGGGGTGTTGTGGACAGGTAAACATAAGAACATAAGAAAGGAGGAACACTGCAACAGGCCTGTTGGCCCATACTAGGCAAGTCCATATCAAAACCAACCAACCAACAAAACTATTTGTCCAACCCATCCCCATCGCCAAACAAGGATCAAACCACGACATTCCCCCCCCCCCTCCAACCATTGTGCAAGTCCCATTCAAATTCAACCCCTCTCACTCATAAGAACACAGAAATAAGGAACACTGCAGCAAGCCAACTGGTCCACACTAGGCAGTTCCCCCTCAAACCCAAAACCAATCCCACAAACAAAAACTCCTGCCCAACCCACCTACTCCATCCATGGAATATGCTTTGATAATCAGGGCACTATAAAAGAGGGTACTGAAGGAGCTGAAGCACCTGGTCCTTCACCAGGGCACTGAATGAGCCGAAGCACCTGGTCCTTCACCAGGGCACTGAGGGAGCCAAAGCACCTGGTCCATCACTAGGGCACTGAATGAGCCGAAGAACCTGGTCCATCACCAGGGAACTGAGGGAGCCGAAGCACCTGGTCCATCACCAGGGAACTGAGGGAGCGAAGCACCTGGTCCATCACCAGGCCGTTGAAGGGGCAGAATCACCTGGTCCATCACCAGGGAACTGAGGGAGCCGAAGCACCTGGTCCATCACCAGGCCGTTGAAGGAGCAGAATCACCTGGTCCTTCACCAGGGCACTGAATGAGCCGAAGCACCTGGTCCTTCACCAGGGCACTGAGGGAGCCAAAGCACCTGGTCCATCACTAGGGCACTGAATGAGCCGAAGAACCTGGTCCATCACCAGGGAACTGAGGGAGCCGAAGCACCTGGTCCATCACCAGGGAACTGAGGGAGCCGAAGCACCTGGTCCATCACCAGGCCGTTGAAGGGGCAGAATCACCTGGTCCATCACCAGGGAACTGAGGGAGCCGAAGCACCTGGTCCATCACCAGGCCGTTGAAGGAGCAGAATCACCTGGTCCATCACCAGGGAACTGAGGGAGCCGAAGCACCTGGTCCATCACCAGGGAACTGAGGGAGCCGAAGCACCTGGTCCATCACCAGGGAACTGAGGGAGCCGAAGCACCTGGTCCATCACCAGGGAACTGAGGGAGCCGAAGCACCTGGTCCATCACCAGGTGTGTCATGAGGCAGGTGTGCTATTGATTCAGGCTTTGATATCATAAATCTTAACAATAACAGTAATCGAGTAACACAGGGTAATGATAGTAACAGAAATTGTGTAAAACAAAAGCTGAAAAAGGTTCACAAGAAGATACATATCAATGTATTTTATACTAACTGTCGAAGCGCCAGAAATAAAATTAACGAATTACGTTTGATAGCATGTGCTGGGAATTTTGATGTCATTGCAATAACTGAAACATGGTATAATACCAAGAATCAGGATATGATTGCTGAGTGTCTTATTCAGGGGTTTAAGTTCCACGTAGATAGATATAATGGGAAAGGAGGTGGAGTTGCATTATATGTACGAGAAAATATAAATTGCTGCATAAAACAGGCATAAAAATAGATAGATCATTAACAGAATCTGTTTGGGTAGAGTTTCTAGAAGGTCAAGAAAAACTGATTCTAGGTGTAATATACCGACCTCCAGGCTTGGATCACGATAGAGGGAGACTTCTTTGGGACGAAATTGTTAGGGCTTCTAGACACAATAACGTAGTGATAGTAGGGGATTTTAACTTTAGTCAAATTGACTGGACCTCTTTGACCGGTAATCTGGAGTCCAGTGACTTTATGGAAGTAGTTCAGGACTGTTTTCTGAAGCAGTGTGTGACGGAGCCTACCAGAGGTAATAATTTGCTCGACCTAGTCTTGTCAAATAAAGAAACCCTTGTAAATAATCTGGAGATCACTGAAGAGCTTGGAGCTAGTGATCACAAATCCATTACTTTTAATATTACCTGGGAGTACGAGAATAGGGATAATACGGTAAAAGTTCCTGATTTTCGTTCTGCCGACTATACTGGACTTAGAGAACACCTGTCTAATCTCGACTGGGGTAATCTAGCTAACGATTACGATGGGATCTGCGTTTATGATTTTTTTCTTAATAATGTACAACGTGCACAGAGTATATTTATTCCCCAGAGAGAATTTAGGTCAAATAATAACGATCCCAAATGGATTATCAGGAGGCTAATACATCTATTAGGGGAGAAAAGAGGAATTTATAGGCACATCAAAAGAGGAGATGTTAACCTTATTGACCAATATGTTCAGTTGAAAAGAGAAGTAAAAAAGGGGATTAGAAAGGCTAAACGTGACTATGAGATTAAGGTTGCTAATGAATCAAAAACTAATCCAAAAGGGTTCTTTCAAGTGTATAGGACGAAGGTGAGGGAAAACGTAGGACCTCTGAAAATTGGGAATGGACAGCTGACGGATAAAAAACTGGAAATGTGTTCTCTATTTAATGAATATATTTTGTCAGTCTTTACACAAGAAGACGTAAATGAGATTCCAGAAATTAACAATTATTCAGTTCCTGAAGAATTCAAATTAACTAATATTACTGTCACGAGGGATATGGTTATCAAACAGATAGATAAACTGAAGCAAAATAAGTCCCCGGGACCCGACGAGTTGTTTTCCAGGGTACTTAAAGAATGCAAGATGGAACTTAGTCAGCCATTAACGAATGTGTTTAATACGTCCATCCTAACTGGTGTTGTGCCAGAGATGTGGAAGATAGCTAATGTAGTTCCTATATTCAAATCAGGGGATAAGTCAATTCCATCAAATTACCGTCCAATAAGCCTCACGTCTATAGTAGGCAAATTATTAGAATCAATTATAGCTGATATTATTAGAAGTTACCTTGAAGAACATAATTTGATTAATGAATCTCAGCATGGGTTCACGAGAGGTCGTTCCTGCCTGACAAATTTACTGACGTTTTTCAACAAAACATTTGAGACAGTGATAAAGAATATGATATAGTTTATGTAAATGAATGGTTCAGAGAACCGACGAGTTGGTAAATTAGACACATATGCAACACTTGGGTATATTTACTGAGGAAACGTTTCGCCACACAGTGGCTTCATCAGTCCATACAAAGGAGAATCGTGAAGAACAGGAGGAGAATGAGGTGGTCAGTCCCTCAACCTTGAGTCGATGTTGTCAGTCCATCAATCTTGAATAGAATACAACATATGAGCGTAGAGGAAGCTTATATACTGTAGACAGGAGAGGTGCAGCAGTTGTAGGAGGTGTCACATTTGTCCAATGTGGAAGTAGGTCGTGCCCAAGTGTTGCATATGTGTCTAATTTACCAACTCGTCGGTTCTCTGAACCATTCATTTACATCCTGTCTGACACTGCAACATCTTGGAATCTTAATACAGGGATTTCTTCGCTTGCCTTGGGCACGACCTACTTCCAGAAACGCAAGACTCATCGCCAGAGAAGACAACACGCAATACCGAAGAATCCTGGAATCATCACTCATCTGTATATCCAACAACTTCAACCAGAACAACGGCTTCTACAACATAGCTGAACCTATTGCCAAGAAACTTCTTCAACGCTATCCCACCTAGAACTCAAGAATGGAACACTACAGGTCCTTTAAGTCACACAAGGTTTTTAACTATCACACTACTTTTAAGACTGTCACATGCAGCTTTCTCCACCTGACCCAGCATTCTCCACCTGACTATACCCTATATATATCTTCATGTTACTCATTTTCCAGGTAGATCTGTCTGTGACTCGATAAAGCCCACTGCGTGGGCGAAACGTTGTCAATAAAGGATCACATTATACTGCTTATGTGTATATTTTTCCATTGTGTCGGTATTTTATACCATTTATTTCCAGCTGCCACCTTCCTTAACAGTCTCTGGTGCGGCACTCTATCAAAAGCCTTACTAAAATAAAAATAAACAATATCGAATTCTTTATCGTGATCAACAGCCTCAAAAGCTTTACTAAAGAAGGTTAGTAAATTAGATAGGCAGGAACGGTCCCTCGTGAATCCATGCTGAGTATAATTAATCAAACTATGGTTATCTAGATGGCTTCTAATAATATCAGCAATAATTGACTCTAGTAAGTGTGATAGTTACAACCTTGGGTAACATAAAAAGAGATTGGACAAGTATAAGAACATAAGAATGAGGAACAAACAGGGTACTTAAAGAATGCAAGATGGAACTTAGTCAGCCATTAACGAATGTGTTTAATACGTCCATCCTAACTGGTGTTGTGCCAGAGATGTGGAAGATAGCTAATGTAGTTCCTATATTCAAATCAGGGGATAAGTCAATTCCATCAAATTACCGTCCAATAAGCCTCACGTCTATAGTAGGCAAATTATTAGAATCAATTATAGCTGATATTATTAGAAGTCACCTTGAAGAACATAATCTGATTAATGAATCTCAGCATGGGTTCACGAGAGGTCGCTCCTGCCTGACAAATTTACTGACATTTTTCAATAAAACATTTTGAGGCAGTAGACAGTGATAAAGAATATGATATAGTTTACTGATAATCCGTACGAGTTTAGCACTTTTCCCTATGGTCTCCTATGGAAAGATAAACACATAAGCAGTATGAAATAAAGACACAAGTGCAACATTTGGGTATCTTTATTGTAAACGTTTCGCCATCCAGTGGCTTTATCAATACAAATTCCAGGACACTATGTGAAGACAGTAGAACTATATACAGAAGATGAGGTTATCAGTCCCTCGGCCTTGGAGTTGGTGTGAACATCACGGAAGTCGTTGAGTTACTGGAGCAGAAGTTGTTGTATGTTCGCCGGTACATCCGGCCCGGGTCTTCTCCAAATGGTGACCCGGCAGGAGCAGAAGCAAGAGGCTGGCGCTTATATACTAACGTCAGGTGGAAAAGGACGTGTAGCAGACGAGGGCATAGTCACTGGTAGGCGGGATTCCCCAGTGGAAGTAGATCATACCCAAAGAGATGGGTTAGTTGTAGTAGTAGATGTCGTTGCCGTGAAGAAGGTTATGTACAGGTCCTCAGATGTTGCACTTGTGTCTTTATTTCATACTGTCGGTATTGTATACCATTCTTGTACAACACATAAGCAGTATATAATGTAATCCTTTATTGACAACGTTTCGCCCACGCAGTGGGCTTTATCGAGTCACAAACAGATCTGTTAGAGTGTTGAAGGAGGAGGTCCTACTTCTCGAGGAGGAAATTTGTAGGCTGAAGGTTCACCTCGATGGGTTTGGGAGTGAAATGCCTTCTGAATGTCACATACAAGGCTATAAATTGTTCTACACGGATAGGGTCAACAGGAAGGGTGGTAGAGTAGCGATGTATGTCAGAGACAATTTTAATTGTTGTGTTAGACAAGATATAAAATTAGAAGCGTCAGCCACTGAATCTGTTTGGTTACAGCTTCTTGAGGACCGTGAAAAATTAATCTTTGGTGTGATTTACAGGCCCCCAAACCTTGATAGGGAGTGCAGTAAACTTCTATGGGACGAAATTCGTAAGGCATCTTCATACGAAAATGTTGTGCTAATGGTTGATTTTAACTTTAGACAAATTGACTGGAGCAATTTGACGGGAAATTTGGAGTCAAGTGACTTTATTGATACGATTCAGGATATTTTTTTTTAAAACAGTTTGTGACAGTACCAACTAGAGGAAATAACCTGCTTGACTTGGTTATTGCCAGCAGGGAATCGCTAATTAATAATCTTTAGGTTAATGATGAGCTTGGGGAAAGTGATCACAAATCACTCAGTTTTAATATATCATGGAATTACCCTAATACTGGAAATCAAGTCTTTTTTCCTGACTTCCGCTTGGCTGATTTCATAGGACTGAGAAATTACCTGGGTGGGCTGAATTGGAATGACCTGACTATGGGTCAGGTAGGTGGTGATGGATGCCGATATGAGGTTTTCCTGAGCATAGTTCTAGCTGCTCAGACAACTTATGTTCCAAATAGGGAAATGAGATCAAACAAAAATGATCCTAAATGGATGAACAATAGATTAAAACATCTCATTCGTCAAAAATGAGGCATATATAGGTGAATCAAAAGAGGAGAAGGGCAGTTAAGAAATCAATATATTCAGTTATAGAGAGAAATAAAAAAGGGAATAAGAAAAGCAAAAAGAGATTATGAGGTTAAAGTTGCAAGAGAATCGAAGACTAACCCAAAAGGATTCTTTCAGGTATACAGAAGTAAGATTAGGGACAAGATAGGCCCACTCAAAAGTTACTCGGTGCAGCCAACCGACAGTGATAAGGAAATGTGTAGAATTTTTAACACTTACTTCCTCTCAGTTTTTACACAGGAAGATACTAGCGATATTCCAGAAATAATAAATTATGTAGAACAGTACAGTAATAAACTAAGCAAGATTAGGGTCACAAGTGACATGATCCTTAGACATATAGATAAATTAAAACCTAACAAATCCCCAGGCCCTGATGAACTGTATGCAAGGGCTCTGAAGGTATGTAAATAGGAGCATGGAAAAATAAACACATAAGAAGTTTAAGGGAGGGGCGAGCCTTGTTCCAGAAATTAGGAAAGGAAGATTGAAAAATTTTGGAAAAAAATGTTTTCTTACCAAAAAATAGTGCATCATTCTGGCAACATTTTGGTGTAATCAACTTGTTTATATCATATTTCCAAGTATATTTTTTCCTTAAATGTATTTTTGTTGTGCTTGCTGTCATAAATAATACATGTTGCCAATTAGTGTTTTTTTTTTTAGTTTTGTCTCTGCAAAAATTAAATTTTTTATGATTATTTCATTAAAAAAACTCTAAATAGCAACATCTCTGATGCCTCCATTCAAGTGCAGGGACTCATGGCACCTCAGTGGCCTCTGGGGTCTCAACATGTGCTGATGCATGCAATTCGCTGAGATTTAGTGTGCCATATCCATAGAGTTTCACAGAAAAAAATATATTAATAACTCAGAAATAAGTTATTGACATTGTTTGTAATGTTTTGCGAAAAATATTAATAGGATTGTCATGATTTTTTCACACGTTATTGAGTAATGATGGCTCTACAACCACCCATGAAAGATTTCCAATATCTTTTACAGCTTTGTTTTTATTGATTTTTCCCACAAAATAAAGGCAAAAACAAAATCACTAACTTCATTTTTTATAATGGAATCTACTGACATTTTTGCTAAAATGGATTGGGTCAACAATTATAGAGCCTTTATCTTTCATCTGATGTTAACTAGAGCATTGTACATCTTTCCAATTTTGTAGAAATTTACTGGTTTTGTGACCCCTAAAATTTGGCACATTTTATTTTTTCTACCTAACCTAAAGGCAAAAAATCATAACAAAGACAGTGTATAGGTTTTTAAAAGCTGTATAAATCACTGTAAAAAATCTCATTGAAATTAGACCAAAATAAAGAAAAAAACGTGAATTCATTCGCCCCTTTATTGACAACGTTTCGCCCACGCAGTGGGTTTTATCGAGTCACAAACAGATCTACCTGGATAAAAGATACATTAGTATTTATAGGATTTAGTCAGGTGGAGAATGCTGGGTCAGGTGGAGAATGTTGGGTCAGATGGAGAATATTGCATGTGACAGTCTTCAAAGTAGGGTGATAGTTTAAAACCTTGGGTAACTTTAAAAAGAGATTGGACAAGTATATGGTTAGACCTTCTGCAGTGTTCCATTCTTAAGTTCTATGTGTGGATAGCGGTAAAGGCATTCTCCACCTGACTAAATCCTATAAATACTCATGTATCTTTTATCCAGGTAGATCTGTTTGTGACTAGATAAAGCCCACTGCGAGGGCGAAACGTTGTCAATAAAGGATCCCATTATACTGCTTATGTGTTTATTTTTCCATTGTGTCGGTATTTTATACCATTTATTTCCATAGGTGAAGTAGAGCTTGATCATACAGAATGTGAAAAAGACTTGGGAGTCATGGTAAGCAGAAATCTAAAGCCAAGACAACAGTGCATAAGTGTGCGCAATAAGGCTAACAGATTACTAGGATTTATTTCACGAAGTTGGTAAATTAGACACATATGCAACACTTGGGTATCTTTATTGAGGAAACGTTTCTCAATAAAGATCAATGTATATGTCTAATTTATCAACTTGTCGTTCTCTGAACCATTCATCTATATTTCAAGAAGTATAAGTGAATGGTTCAGAGAACCGACGAGTTGGTAAATTAGACACATATGCAACACTTGGGTATCTTTATTGAGGAAACGTTTCGCCACACAGTGGCTTCATCAGTCCATACAAAGGAGAATCGTGAAGAACAGGAGGAGTTTGAGGTGGTCAGTCCCTCAATCTTGAGTCGATGTTGTCAGTCCATCAATCTTGACTAGTCCAGATGCCGTGCTCCTTCCTTAAGTGAATGTGACCTGACCTAACTAGGTTGGAGCATTGGATTACGCCGGTAGGTGACTTGGACCTGCCTCGCATGGGCCAGTGGGCCTGCTGCAGTGTTCCTTCGTTCTTATGTGTCTTGTGGTCAGGTAACCTTGCTTGTCGACTGGACCAGGAGCAGCGTCAACAATATTCACAGTCTGCCTCTGCCTCTCTCTCGACCTTTCTTAAAAACGTCTCCGGCGAAATGTTTTGGTTTGGAATTCTGAAAACTGGAGCGACGATCGTGAATATTTCATGTCTAGTTCTTTCTAAAGATTTCTATAGAAGATGAAAGAGCCTTTCTTTGCCCCTCTTTAATATTCCGTATGAAATTTCACCTAAAAATATCTATTATAGATTTTATTTCAAGCCATTTAATTTCCCAATACTAAATTATTTCGTATGGAAATGTGACAGAAAAAAAATATATTAAAGTTCCAATGTACCCGTGGAAATTATGTAGGAATTTAACAACAAGGAAGGTCACTCGTGACCAATTGTCTAATTAGACTAGGTCCATTGTTTGAACTGTGACGTAGGAATAACTTGTTAAATTGTCACTATACACTCACAAGTCCTTACGATGAAAATGCAACACTTGGATATCTTCATTCTGCAAGAGTCGCCAACCACTGGGTTTATCAAGTCAAGTTTGCCTGAAATGATCCGCACAACTTAAATGTAACCCATCTCTGTACAAACTTTGTATTATTCTGAAATAAAATATTATTGTTATTATTATTATTATTATTATTATTATTATTATTATTATTATTATTATTATTATTATTATTATTATTATTATTATTATTATTAGTATTATTATTAGTATTATTATTATTATTATTATTATTATTATTTTTATTATTATAATAAGTATTATTATTATTACAGACGTTATTTGAACATATTGCACATGGTGTTGTTCGTCAGTTTATTGGGAATATATACTATTACTGCTGCTAACATACCTTTAATTCGTCCTCGTACCACTCCTTTTGTATACATATATTGATTGATGAAACATCGAGCTGTACAGATGTGCACCTGCCACAGGGAAGCGAGTTTTCACAATGTCTTGAGGTGATGGAACTTTAGAAGTGAATGGTGACGTGGTAGGGAATTGTCATCTTTTGATATCTGCTAATGAGTGTTTCTCTTAGACGGGACGGAAGATATGAAATTAGAGTTTGTAGGAAAGTGTAAACGAAGGTGGTAATAACCCCTTCATACGTTGTCTCTTATGGTAAGGTATGCCAGGAACCAGGACAAGTGCTTCCTGACGCGGGTTTAAGTCATATGAAGACCCGCCGTTGGAACTTTTGGTCGTCTGACCGAGGCCTTCCGCTGGCTTACCGGTCCACCCCTTTAAAAATTATGATTATATTTATAACCATTACATTATATATATATTTACCCGTTAAGATTTGGTCATTAAGAGAAGCAAGATAGCTTTATCATGATGATATATATCTGTGGGGCACGTAATGTGTAAGCGACATCTGAGGACGGACTGAAGTTAGTCAGAATCTATGTATTAGGTAAAAGTGAGTGGAGACAATTTTTTTTAGGGGATTTGAAATGCTGTTGGAGTGTGAACAAGGTGCCATCAATGAATCAATCTAAGTATGTAAAGTGAGACGCCAGTCTCCTCCTGCCAGCCTCCACAGACACGAGAGTCCTTGATACACAACCTTACTACCAACATCAATAAAAAAAATACAGAAGACTTTAACTTTTATTGTAAAAGTCCCAATACGATTCGGTGTTCAGCGATCCGCTTCCCAGACTAAGGGTCGACAATCCAAATGAATTCTTATTGAACGAGACCCAAAATTTGGTCATCTCAAAAATCTCGGATATCATCTTAACACCAAAAGACTTTGAAAAGGCAATAAATGACATGCCCATGCCTCTGCCCAGGCCCAGATTCATGGAACTCCGTGTTCATCAAGAACTGCAAGAAACCCGTGTCGCGTGCCTTCAGCATTCTATGGAGAGGAAGCATGGACACTAAAAACAACATAGCCCCACTCCACAAATGTGGCAGTAAAGCAAATGCAAAGAACTACAGACCGATAGCACTAACATCCCATATCATAAAAAATTTTGAAAGGGTTCTAAGAAGCAAGATCGCTAACCACCTAGATACCCATCAATTACACAACCCAGGGCAACACGAGTTTAGAGCAGGTCGCTCCAGCCTGTCCCAGCTACTGGATCACTATGACAAGGTCCTGGATGCTGTAGAGGGTAAACAAACGCAGATGTAGTATACACAGACTTTGCAAAAGCTTTCGACAAGTGTGATCATGGTGTAATAGCGCACAAAATGCGTGATAAAGGAATAACAGGAAAAGTTGGTAGATGGATCTATAACTTCCTGACAAATCGAACACAAAGAGTAATAGTAAATAAAGTAAAGTCTGAGGCAGCTACGGTGAAAAGCTCTGTTCCACAAGGCACAGTACTCGCTCCCATTCTATTCCTCATCCTCATATCTGACATAGAGATGTAAGCTATAGCTCCGGGTCTTCCTTTGTGGATGACACCCGGATTACCATGGCAGTGACCTCCATCGAATATACCGCAAGACTCCAAGCGGACATAAACCAAATCTTCAAATGGGCCACTCAAAACAATATGAAGTTCAATGAAGAGAAATTTCAACTACTCAGATATGGAAAACTTAAAGAAATTAAAATTGTATTAACAAAATTGTATACAACAAATTCTAACCATACAATAGAGCGAAAAAATAATGTGAAGGACCTGGGACTGATAATGTCAGAGGATCTCGCCTTGAAAGACCACAACAATGTATCTACCATATCTGCTAGAAACATGATAGGATGGATAATGAGAACCTTCAAAAGTAGAGACCCCAAGCCCATGATGATTCTCTTCAAATCGCTTGTTCTCTCTAGGCTGGAATACTGCTGTACACTAACTGCCCCCTTCAAGGCAGGCGAAATTGCTGACCTGGAAAGTGCACAAAGAACTTTCACGACACACATAAGTACGATAAGGCATCTAAATTACTGGGAACGGTTGAAGTCCCTTGATTTGTATTCCCTGAAAAGCAGACAAAAGAGATACATGATAATATACACTTGGAAAATCCTAGAGGGATTAGTACCAAACTTACACAAAAATCACTCCCTATGAAAGCAAAATACCAGGCAGGAGATGCAACATTCTCCCAATGAAAGAAGGGGCGCCACGAGTACACTGAGAGACAACACAGTAAGTGTCAAGGGCCCAAGAATATTCAACTGCCTCCCAGCATACATAAGGGGGATTACCAATAGACCCCTGACTGTCTTAAAGGAGGCACTGGACAAGCACCGAAAGTCAGTACCTGACCAGCCGGGCTGTGGTTCGTACGTCAGTTTGCGGGCGGCCATCAGTACCAACCTGGTTGATCAGACCCTCTTCCACCACGAGGCCTGGTCTCAGACCGAGCCGCGGGGGCGTTGACCCTAGAAACGATCCCCAGGTATATTCCAGGTACACTGATTTAATATTATTTTTCGATATAAATAAGAATCTTTTATAATCTCTTAGCAGTTCTAATCTACAAAAGAGTATCGGTAAATTTGAGTAGGAACACAACGGCAGAATATATTCCAACATAAATATCCAGAGGCCGAACAAAAGTGAGAGAAAAAAATGTTTTATTCAATTAATGGGAAATTACGAACTATTGTGAAAAAAAAAGAAATGTAAATTACCTTCAGTGAAGCTTTTATTTCGTGTTGGGGAGACCCAAGACTTTTGTTTCTCTGTGGAAGAAGGGGAAATGGGCGGAAGGGAGGGTGGGCGGGTCAGGGTGGGTGGTGAGGGAGCTAGACAGTGAGGGTAGGGGTGGAGAGGGAGCTAGACAGTGAGGGTAGGGGTGGAGAGGGAGCTAGACAGTGAGGGTGGGGGTGGTGAGGGAGCTAGACAGTGAGGGTAGGGGTGGAGAGGGGGCTAGACAGTGAGGGTGGGGGTGGTGAGGGAGCTAGACAGTGAGGGTGGGGGTGGTGACTGAGCTAGACAGTGAGGGTGGGGGTGGTGACTGAGCTAGACAGTGAGGGTAGGGGTGGAGAGGGAGCTAGACAGTGAGGGTGGGGGTGGTGAGGAGCTAGACAGTGAGGGTAAGGGTTATGAGGGAGCTAGACAGTGAGGGTGGTGAGGGAGCTAGACAGTGAGGGTGGGGGTGGTGACTGAGCAAGACAGTGAGGGTGGGGGTGGTGAGGGAGCAGACAGTGAGGGTGGGGGGTGGTGACTGAGCTAGACAGTGAGGGTGGGGGTGGTGAGGGAGCTAGACAGTGAGGGTAGGGGTGGTGAGGGAGCTAGACAGTGAGGGTGGGGGTGGTGAGGGAGCTAGACAGTGAGGGTGGGGGTGGTGAGGGAGCTAGACAGTGAGGGTGGTGAGGGAGCTAGACAGTGAGGGTGGGGGTGGTGACTGAGGTAGACAGTGAGGGTGGGGGTGGTGACTGAGCTAGACAGTGAGGGTGGGGGTGGTGACTGAGCTAGACAGTGAGGGTGGGGGTGGTGACTGAGCTAGACAGTGAGGGTGGGGGTGGTGAGGGAGCTAGACAGTGAGGGTGGTTGTGGTGAGGGAGCTAGACAGTGAGGGTAGGGGTGGTGAGGGAGCTAGACAGTGAGGGTGGGGGTGGTGAGGGAGCTAGACAGTGAGGGCAGGGGTGGTGAGGAGCTAGACAGTGAGGGTGGGGTGGTGACTGAGCTAGACAGTGAGGGTGGGGTGGTGAGGGAGCTAGACAGTGAGGGTGGGGTGGTGAGGGAGCTAGACAGTGAGGGTGGGGGTGGTGAGGAGCTAGACAGTGAGGGTGGGGGTGGTGAGGGAGCTAGACAGTGAGGGTGGGGGTGGTGACTGAGCTAGACAGTGAGGGTGGGGGTGGGAGGGAGCTAGACAGTGAGGGTGGGGTGGTGAGGGAGCTAGACAGTGAGGGTGGGGGTGGTGAGGGAGCTAGACAGTGAGGGTGGGGGTGGTGAGAGGAGCTAGACAGTGAGGGTGGGGGTGGTGAGGGAGCTAGACAGTGAGGGTGGGGGTGGTGAGGAGCTAGACAGTGAGGGTGGGGGTGGTGAGGAGCTAGACAGTGGAGGGTGGTGAGGGAGCTAGACAGTGAGGGTGGGGGTGGTGACTGAGCTGACAGTGAGGGTGGGGTGGTGAGGGAGCTAGACAGTGAGGGTAGGGGTGGTGAGGGAGCTAGACAGTGAGGGTGGGGGTGGTGAGAGCTAGACAGTGAGGGTGGGGTGAGGGAGCTAGACAGTGAGGGTGGGGTGGTGAGGAGCTGACAGTGAGGGTGGGGGTGGTGACTGAGCTAGACAGTGAGGGTGGGGGTGGTGAGGGAGCTAGACAGTGAGGGTAGGGGTGGTGAGGGAGCTAGACAGTGAGGGTGGGGGTGGTGAGGGAGCTAGACAGTGAGGGTGGGGTGGTGAGGAGCTAGACAGTGAGGGTGGGGGTGGTGAGGGAGCTAGACAGTGAGGGTGGGGTGGTGAGTGGAGCTAGACAGTGAGGGTGGTGAGGAGACTAGGACAGTGAGGGTGGGGTGAGGGAGCTAGACAGTGAGGGTGGTGAGAGCTGACAGTGAGGTGAGGGTGGTGAGGGAGCTAGACAGTGAGGGTGGGGTGGTGAGGAGCTAGACAGTGAGGGTGGAGGGATGAGCTAGACAGTGAGGGGAGACTAGACAGTGAGGGTGGGGTGTACTGAGCTGACAGTGAGGGTGGGGTGTATGAGCTAGACAGTGAGGGTGGGGTGAGGACTAGACATGAGGGTGGGTGGTGAGGGAGCTAGACAGTGAGGGTGTGGTGAGGGCAGACATGAGGTGTGTGGGGCTAGACAGTGAGGGTGGGGATGAGGGAGCTAGAAGTGAGGGTGGGAGTGAGGGAGCTAGACAAGGGGACAAGGTGTAGGGAGCTAGACAGTGAGGGTGGTAGGGTGTAGAGGGACGAGCTAGACAGTGTAGGGTGGAGCAGACAGTGAGGGTGGGGGAGCAGAACTAGACAGTGAGGGTGGGGCTAGCAGTAAGCTAGACCGAGTGAGTGGTGGGTGAGCTAGACAGTGAAGGGTGGTGATGAGCTAGACATGAGAGGCTGAAGTTGTATGGCTAGCAGAGTAGTTCTACCCAGTGGTGCGTATAAGCTCTAGTAGGTACTAACCAGCAGTGAGGTCTAGGGCCAGACCACTTCCTACCCAGTGTATGGTCTAGCCAGACCACTCCACCCAGTGTATGGTCTAGCCAGACCACTCCCACCCAGTGTATGGTCTAGCCAGACACTCCACCTCCACCCAGTGTATGTTCTAGCCAGACCACTTCCACCCAGTGTATGGTCTAGCCAGACCACTCCCACTCAGTGTATGGTCTAACCAGACCACTCCCACCCAGTATATGGTCTAGCCAGACCACTTCCACCCAGTGTGTGGTCTAGCCAGACCACTCCCACCCAGTGTATGTTCTAGCCAGACCACTTCCACCCAGTGTATGGTCTAGCCAGACCACTCCCACCCAGTGTATGGTCTAGCCAGACCACTCCTTCCCAGTGTATGGTCTAGCCAGAACACTCCACTATGTTTGTATGGTCCAGCCAGACCACTCCACCCTGTGTTCGTATGGTCAAGCCAAACCACTCCACCCTGTGTTCGTATAGTCAAGCCAGACCACTCCACCCAGTGTTCGTATGGTCCAGCCAGACCACTCCACCCAGTGTTTGTATGGTCCAGCCAGACCACTCCACCATGTGTTCGTATAGTCAAGGCAGACCACTCCACCCTGTGTTCGTATGGTCCAGCCAGACCTCTCCACCCTGTGTTCGTATAGTCAAGCCAGACCACTCCACCCTGTGTTCGTATGGTCCAGCCAGACCTCTCCACCCTGTGTTCGTATAGTCAAGCCAGACCACTCCACCCTGTGTTCGTATGGTCCAGCCAGACCTCTCCACCCTGTGTTCGTATAGTCAAGCCAGACCACTCCACCCTGTGTTAGTATGTCCAGCCAGACAACTCCACCCAGTGTTCGTATGTTCAAGCCATACCACTCCACCCAGTGTTCGTATGGTCCAGCCAGACCACTCCACCCAGTGTTTGTATGGATCATCCACACCCCTCTCATATAATGCATTAGAGTATTTCACACATTAAACACAACACTTTAACACACGACACACAAGTGTCCCCTCGTAAGCAGCGTAGGGTCGAGATAAGACGATTTAGATCAAGTGACTGAGACTGCTGGAGAAGAAAAGTTGGGCCCAATCCGACAACCACATTAAAAGAGACAGCCTTAGGAAATACAGAGAAAAGTTTGTTAAATTAGATGTGGTGGGGCGGGTAGGGTGGGATTTTGGAGGTGGGGGTGGTCGGGATAGAGGGAGGAGGTGAAGGTAGGAAGATAAAGGGAAGGTTAGGAGAGAGACAGAGATGATTGGAGGTAGTGTGGGGGAGGAATGTAGGGACTATGGGAAGGAAGATAAGTAGTGAATAGTAGTAGTAATAGCTTGGGGGGGGGGAATGTAAGTAGTCGCAGTGTGGGAAGGAGGAAGAGGAAAGGAGATATAGTTGTTAATAGTATTACTACTACTACTACTACTACGA
This sequence comes from Cherax destructor, assembly GCA_009830355.1. Lineage (NCBI taxonomy): Eukaryota > Metazoa > Arthropoda > Malacostraca > Decapoda > Parastacidae > Cherax > Cherax destructor. Next base: position 49,706 of record WNWK01004945.1, read on the forward strand.
GGAGTAGTAGTAATAGTGTGAGAGAGGCCAGTGCTGGCACTATCTGCAACACTGACACTCACGCAAAAAGCAATTCTGGACGTCATTCACAAGTTGTGTCAAGAGTCATAACGCTACCGCCGGCGTCCATTGAGGCGCTGGCTTCATCGCCTCCAGCATCCCAGTCTCCCAGTATCTCAGCCTCCCAGCATCCCAGTCTCCCAGTATCTCAGCCTCCCAACATCCCAGCATCTCAGCCTTCCAGCATCTCAGCCTCCGCCCTGGAATTCTAAAAGTTTAATGGACCTTCAAAATCTTGGGAAAAAACAGATAAGGCTTTCTGAAGACACCTGAGAGATTGACCATGATGACTGGTTCTTCCCGGTCATGATGACTGGTTCTTGCCAGCCATGATGACTGGTTCTTGCCAGCCATGATGACTTGTTCTTGCCAGCCATGATGACTGGTTCTTGCCAGCCATGATGACTGGTTCTTGCCAGCCATGATGACTGGTTCTTGCCAGCCATGATGACTGGTTCTTGCCAGCCATGATGACTGGTTCTTGCCAGCCATGATGACTGGTTCTTGCCAGCCATGATGACTGGTTCTTGCCAGCCATGATGACTGGTTCTTGCCAGCCATGATGACTGGTTCTTGCCAGCCATGATGACTGGTTCTTGCCAGTCATACCTGGAGTATCGGGGATCAACGCCCCCACGGCCCGGTCTGTGACTAGTCCTTTTGGTGGATCAGGGCCTGATCAACCAGGGTGTTACTGCTGGCAACACGCAGACCGACGTACTAACAACAGCCCGGCTCATCAGGTGTCTGTCCAGCGCCTTCTTGAAGACAGCCAGGGGTCTATTGGTAATGCCTCTTATGTATGCTGGGAGGCACATGAACAGTCTTTAGCCCCTGACACTTATTGTGTTGTCTCTTAACTGACTCGTAGCGCCCCTGCTTTTCATTGCGCGGATGTTGCATCTCTTGCCCAGTCTTTTGCTTTCGTAGGGAGTGATTTTCGTGTGCAAATTTGGGACTAGTCCCTCTAGGATTTTCCAAGTTTAAATTATCATATATCTTTCTCGCCTGCATTCCAGGGAATACAAATCAAGTGACTTCAGCCGTTCCCAGTAGTTTAGGTGCTTTATCATATTTATGCGTGCCGTGAAAGTTCTTTGTACATTCTCTAGATCTGAAGTTTCGCCTGCCATGAAGGGGGCAATTAGTGTACAGCAATATTCCAGCCTAGAGAGAACAAGCGATTTGAAGAGAATCATCATGGGCTTGGCATCCCTAGTTTTGAAGGTTCTCATTATCCATCCTATCATTTTCTTAGCAGATGTGATAGAAACATTGTTGTGCTCCTTGAAAGCGAAATCCTCTGATATTGTCACTCCCAGGTCTTTCACATTAGTTTTTCGCTCTATTGTGTGATTGGAATTTGTTTTTACTCTAATATGGTTTCAATTTCCTCGAGTTTTCCATAACGGAGTAACTAAAATTTCAGTCAAGGTAACTGGTTATTGCCAGTCATGGTGACTGGTTATTGCCAGTCATGGTGACTGGTTATTGCCAGTCATGGTGACTGGTTCTTGCTACTCATGATGTATGCCCTGTTGGGTTTTATATTTCGCGTCAGGCCGTTTCTATATTTCGCTCCATGCCAGTGCTGCCATCTAGCGGGCATAGGCCTAGCTTCAGTCCGTGAGATGCTGCATTGTTCTCACTCTTGCAGCTGGCAGCCTACAGACAACAGGTGCCCTTCCTCACTCTTTTTTTGCAGGCTGGGGGCTGTGGCTGGCCCTCAGGCAAGCCTAGACACACTGCCTGTATCAAGAACCCAATAAATCAGAGATGTTCTCCGAAGAGTATTATTCACTGCCAACCATTTTTATTGATATAAATTGTGGCAGCGTTGGGATAATACTCTTTGGAGGACGTTTCTGCTTTATTGGGTTCTTGATATAGGCAGTGTGTCTAGGCTTGCCCTGGGGGCCAGCCAGGGCCCCCAGCCTGCGGAGGCCCACGTCACCTCTGGAGAGTATTTAACAAAAACATTTTTATTGATATAAATGGTGACATGCAGTGTTTGCAGCGGTTGTGTTTGCCCAGTGGAAGGAAGATGAAGTCAGTGCCTCCTTCATCAACTCGTACAAGCAGCATTCGTCTCTCAAAAAGTTCTCCTGATGTCGTGTCTCCAACTCTTATCATCCAGACACAGGTACAAGCAGAATTCAGGCCCAGATACGCTGACTTTCCGTGGGAAAACTTAGCTGCGTCACCTGAGTCCACAGCATCCCATGCTGTGTCAAAGTCACAAGTTCAGCATTACCTGCATATTGCTGCTGTTGTTTCAGCTCAGCACGGCTATTTCAGCATGATAGAGGTGAGTTTTGTGGTGTTTTCACGTCCTAGTGGTAGAGTCCACCCTGGACTCCACATGTGTGTGTATGGGTGGGGAAGGAAGGCGCCAGATCCTCGCCTTACCTTACGCCACCAAACTCCCAACAGATCTGCACCAGTGCTACCCCCAACCCACTCCATCCATGCTGTTTCTCTGAATTCCTGGCCAGAGTTATGTATCCGCGTGCCCGAGGTCACTCGAAGCCATGTGGATCATGGAGCCATGTGTGGATTACCAAGTCACGTGAGTTACCAGGGCGTGTGGGTAATTATGCCTAGTTATGTCCAAAGGCACATGTTGTCCATGCCTGATCAAGCCAGATTTCCAAACCACATGCTGTTGTCTGCTGTCTGACGTCACTTCCCGACGTCACCTCGCGACATCACCCCAGGACGTCATCTCGCGAAGTCAACCCAGGATATTACCTCGCGACGTCAGCCTAGAAAGTCACCTCGCGATATCACGACAGGACATTGCCCGACATCACCTCAGGACGTGACCTCGCGACGCGTCACCACAGGACGTGGCCTCACTATGTCACCCCATGACATAACCTCACGAAGTCACGGTTAACATCACCCCATGATGTCACATCGACAGTGTTAATCTGAAATTTCTATATTGAGCAAATTAAAATGTTTTCAGTAATGTCTAAAACGATTGAAAAAGAAATATTGAAAGTGTTCTCAACATGTTCGTGAATACCTTAGTGTCGATTTTTGCACAGAAAAGCATACGAGTGCAAGCCATGTTGTAATAATATTACCTCATGTTCAGTCCTGGTGTGCAAGTTTTCCATGTGTTCCGACAAGGTGGTCTAAGCCCAGACTATTGCAACACCCTTGCATTACATGTCACTCCTGCATTACATGTCGCTGACATTAGTCATTCCTGGCGTCACAGACGTGAGCACCCTGTATAGAGAGTACCTAATTATGTTCACCGTAGTCCCTGCTACGACTCCCGGATACGCCTGGGTCTGAGTCGTTCATGCTACGACTCACCCTCTCGCCAGCATTACAAGCTGTGCTGAGCAGAGTTCCCGGCAGTGACTGCCCCTGCGACAGTACCAGTCGAGAAGAGTCCTCCTGAGTCACAGCCAGAAGAACTGCCCAGATTCTGAGTTCTGACGACGCCTCACTCGAGGGTACCAGCAGGTTGTGTCCCAGGCCGAGTGAACCCTGCACCAACCGTTGACAGTTCCAGACGAGACCGTACCCTAATACATAACTCAGCCGCAGCGATGTCTTCTGATGTGTTGCAGTATATGTCCAGACTCAGGAAGGCGTGCAGTGACGCCCACTGAGCCTCACTGTGTTGACACAAGATGGTTTTAGCACACACCCTTTTTTTTCTTCCCTCCCTGTAGGAACTTTTTTTTTTTGCCCATGTTTTGACCAAACATATATGTTTTATATTTTGTGTATGTGCCCTTCCTGCGAGAGAGAGACGTAATTTTACGTCTCCAACCTTGACAAGGTTGGGGTCGACCTTGGATAGCGTGCCCAACCCTGTTGGGTTTCATATATCGCGTCATGCCAGTGCTGCCATCTCGCAGGCTTAGGATTAGCTTCAGTCCGTGAGATGCTGCATCGTTCTCACTCACGCAGCAGACACCCTACAGACAACAAGTGCCCTCCCCTCTCTCTCCCTCGCACACTAAGGGCCCTGGTGGCCCTCAGGGCATGCCTAGACACACTGTGTATCAAGAATCCAATAAAGCAGAGACGTCCTCCGATGAGTATTATTCACCAGCAACCATTTTTATTGATATAATGATGATTTTTTTGTCAGAGTGGCTGGTTCTTGCTAGTCTGGGTGACTGGTTCCTGCCAGTCAGGGTGACTGGTTTCTGCCAGTCAGGGTGGTTGTTTCCTGCCAGTGTAGTATATACATTTATTAATTTACTATATACACTGAATATCAACTGTCGACCCTTTTAATGTATATTACAAAACAGAAATGCTTCACGTTGCTTCAATTTGTTTAAAACATACAGGAAAGTACACAAATAACCCTCACACAGGAGATTGAAACTCATGACAATGTTTCGGTCGGACCGAAACGTTTCCTATGTGCGGGTTATTGGTGTATTGTTCCAGTCACGGTATTGTGTCTTTTTCTTCTTCAGGAAGCCTCTTCAGGAAGCCTCTTCAGGAAGCCTCTCTTGTACTGTGGAAAGGCCCAAAGGGAAGAGGGGGTGAGAGCCGGCCGTGTGCACTCCACACTGATAAATGAGACACTCGTACAACATTTAGGTATCTTTATTCTGGAAACGTTTCGCCAGCCAGTGGCTTCTTCAGTCCAATGCTGAGGTGGAAAGATGGAAGGAGTTTGAGGTAATCAGTCCCTCAGCCGGGAGTCGATGTGTTCAGACCATCACTGCACATATTCAAAGTCTTAAGAAATATTTCTTTACTGATATCTGGGTTTTGTAGTAAAGTTAAACCATTAAATTATTGGCAAAAATTGTTTTTAACGCAAATATTTTTTTTCCCTCTTTGTATATCTTGTTTGTACGTTCAGAAATAAGTTCGAGAGTTCAGCCCAGGAGCTAAACTCAAAGTTGATTGAACTTTTTTGTACATAGTTTAATTTTTTACACCGTTTGGATGCCAAAAAGAGTGAGGTGCGCTGTGGATGCCATAGTGACCCCTCTGGTCCTCCCTCTTAATCGACCATCCATGGTCTCTTGGTAATTCCCCTTATATTTAAAGGGAAATAAAAGCGCTTTAGGTTAATTTTATAATTTTTTGAAACCTTGTAGCCACAATGACTCTTGTTTCCGCGTGTTATGAATGTTGGCATTTTATTGGATTTGTATATTCTGATAAAGCCTCTAGGCTCGTTGCACTGATACTTTCTCTCCTGTAAGAACTTTTCAAGTGTAATTTTAATGAAGAATCTTTAGTAGCAACCCTTGAACACATTGAACACTTACGTACATGGTTTCTCTAGTGCATGAACTCTTAAAAAAAAAATTAAACACAACACTGACGTTCTTTCCTCCAAGTATTAAGAGGAAGGAATGTCCACCGCTTATATTTCAGTTTATTCTGGAATTGCATGTGTAATTCTTCTCATAAAAGGATGAGATTTGCTGAGAGGTGGTGATCATTACAGTCTTTGAGGACAGAGGCAGACAATACACAGGTGCCCAGGAGAGGTCTTCCTGCAGACCCACATGTCTATGACAGCCGGAAGGGATCTCTGCCGGGACGTAACAATGTTTGCAAAGGAATAATTTAGTAATGTTAATAGCGGTATTTAGACAATATACCAACATTAACTTCTCTTCAGAATCTTCCAAATTAACTGTGTCATCGCCAAGATGCAACTGTGATAACTGCCATGTTTTATCAGATTAGTTATCTTTTATTTCCATGCTTGTCCCAACACCATAACAGGAATTTCTTCTACAGCCTCGACTATAAATGCTAAACAACAATGATGATATTTCTTCTACAGCCTCAGCAATAGTGACATCACACATCCCTGTACCTAGGCCTACTGAAAAATAATATCCCTCTCCTACATATCCTAACCTAGGCCTCACTAGGCCTCACTTTCAGTAACCTCCAACCACTTACATCTGCAACATTTTCCGTAAGCCTTCCCTATCCACCCTATCATATTTTTGTTTCTAAATCCATAAAAATAGCAAAAAAGTTCCTAACCTTTATTCAAGTATTGTTCATTTGCGACCCTTTCTGGTTCTGCGCTTTCCTTGATTATAATATTGATAATTGTTCAATAATGTTGCAATGTGAACACTTGGTCTACACGTCGCCTGACCTTCCTGAACCTTGACTTACTCTCAAATCCTTAAATTTTAATAACCTTACACTTTAACTGGTATAATTAACACTCCTATTCCACTTTAATTTTTGGATTATTTTATTCCCTATGAACCCCCTCAAGGGAGGTTCCTTGACACTGGTGAGGGGCTCATGCTCTAGGGAATTGGATCTGTGCTCTAGTTCCCTGAATTGAGCCTGAATACCTTCCATCCCCCCTCCCCCAGGTGCTGTATAATCCATACGGGTTAAGGGCTCCCCATGATAATAATAATAATAATAATAATAATAATAATAATAATAATAATAATAATAATAATAATAATAATAATAATAATAATAAAATAATAGTAATCATAATAATAGCAATAATAATAATAATAATAATAATAATAATAATAATAATAATAATAATAATAATATTCCCTGTGTACGCTCCCTACCAGTCCTAGGTACGTTCTACCCTCTCGTACATACAGTGAATGAATGCACCAACCACTCTCAATTTCTATGTCCACCAGTGTTGATGTCTTCCATCTGGGCTGCATCACTCCCTTATATTCTGCCTCGCCCACACACTTTCCTTGTGCTCCCTCTACCTGTTGCTGTCACTGTTGGTGCTGCTATTGATCTAATACATCTGTCACCCCTCCCCCTCTAAAGACGTTCAGAAGTCTAGCCATTCAACCTTTTATTCATCCTTTTATCTACTGATACTCACACACACACACACACACACACAGGGACAAAGCCAGCTAGCTTTGGTGTATTAATAACATGGGTGGGTGGAGGTGTAGGCATCATTAGGTTCACAATGCCACACATGAGAGCCCAGGGATCACCCTAAGCCGCATCAATAAACACTTTGTGAAGCTCAGACTCTCGTAAATTGACCCACCGTGAGAGAGAACCTCTCCACCGCTAATGGAAAATTTCTCTATTATAGGAGAAAACTATTTTCTGATGGAGCTTACCCTAATGCATGTTAGGAATTACTCTTTAGTACTTTTTCTGGGTCACCCCCCTTCCTCTGCTGAAGGGGTCCTTCATGTTACTGAAGGGATTAACAAAAGTATTGGAGCTACGTATCACTGTCTTAGATCCAACCATATCGCCTTCTGTTTCCCCGGCGCGATATGACCCCTAAGAGTTTAAAGCTTTCCCATAAATTATAATAATAATGTAATAGGATTTCTGAAGGTGTTGATGAGAATTATTTTAACGAAGTATTTAAGGCTTAAAGTAATTACTGCTGTAAATTTCTGGGATCTAATGATTCCTTGTTCACATAGAGCCTTAAAACCGTAGGGGCCGCGCAGCTGCTAAGAAGTTTAAGGTGATCAGAGCTGGATTATTTTTATAATCATAACTAAGCGATAAACCCATAAGGGTCAGATATGCCTGATCAGAGACAAGCGATGGTAGAGCCTCTATAACAGAGGTATAGTTAGGAAGGAATTAGAGGTATTAGTTAATAAGGAATTAGAGCTATTAGTTAAGAAGGAATTAGAGCTATTAGTTAAGAAGGAATTAGAGCTATTAGTTAAGAAGGAATTAAAGCTATTAGTTAAGAAGGAATTAGAGCTATTAGTTAAGAAGGAATTAGAGGTATTAGTTAGGAAGTATAATCAAAGTTGGTATAATAAAGGTGTTGCTGGTAAAAAATGTCAAAGAGGGAGTATGTGTCAAAGGTGGGGATAGCTGGATCAGATTTGGAAAGGTGTAATTCCCTGGATCAAGAGCCATTCACCGGCATAGTCATCCCTTGTGTACTCACCTATGTATGGTTACAGGGGTTTATTCATAGCTCCTGGCCCCGCCTGGAGCTATGAATGTGTGTAAATTCACATTTCATGTCAACAGCAACATTAACTTTTCAGAAATTTTCCCTCGTGAGTCCAGCGAATCATAATATGCAAATGTGGGTAAGTTTTAATAGTCATAACTGTAATGTTGAAACTTACGACTGAAAGAAATACTTGTTGTTATGGAGAGACCTGAAGACTTGGAGAGAACTGGAGACTTGGAGAGACCTGAAGACTTGGAGAGACCTGAAGACTTGGAGAGACCTGAAGACTTGGAGAGACCTGGAGACTTGGAGAGACCTGAAGACTTGGAGAGACCTGAAGACTTGGAGAGACCTGAAGACTTGGAGAGACCTGAAGACTTGGAGAGACTTCAAGACTTGGAGAGACCTGAAGAGTTGGAGAGACCTGAAGACTTGGAGAGACCTGAAGACTTGGAGAGACCTGAAGACTTGGAGAGACCTGAAGACTTGGAGAGACCTGAAGACTTCATCTCTTCTCTCTTGTTTCTGGCGCTGCTTCTTCACTATAACAACTTAATAGTAAAATTCGTGGTTTTTCTTCCACTTTTACCTCGGTTGTCGGAGCGTTTGGCACATAATCGAAAGGCCCTGAATTCGATATCCGGTCAAAGTGAAGTATTTATGGACGTCTCCTTGCATCTGCTGCCACTGTTCACCTAGCAGTGAACGGATAACTTGTTGTTGTTGTATGTTCGCCGGTACATCCGGCCCGGGTCTTCTCCAAATGGTGACCCGGCATTGGCCCCCTGGGTAGAGGGTGTCATCTTCTTCTTTCTTTCTTGCTGTGGCTCCCCATGATGGGGAGTGTCTTCTGACGTCGCATCTTCATCAGCAGATCTTGGTACTTCAGGCTGTGGTTCTACCTACATAGGAAGAAGAAGGATGGGGGATAAGAAAGAAGGAAGTGAGAGAAAGAATAGCTGTAGTGGGTAGTCTTGGTCGTCGTCGGGGTTCTCCGGCGTCGTCATCGAGGGGGCGGGTGGGTGGCTAGGACTGGGAGCAGTGTCTCCAAATCATGGGTGGCCAGGTAAACCAGCCGGAACGGATAACTAGTTGGTAGTAGACTATTGTAGGTGGGACGTATGAGTGAGTCTCCTGGCATCTGTTGTCCTCCTCACCTGCCATAAAATAGGTTATGACTCGACAGGACAGACTCATTAGGGGTCAAGTTAAGATGAATCATATTTATTATTTCATTTCTTATCCGTGTATTTAAATAATTCGTATTGTAATGCCACTGACAACATTAGCAAATTTGCTGATGACACCAAAATAGGCCGTCCAATTCATTCTAATGAGGACATTAGAACACTCCAGGATGATTTGAATAGACTGATGCAGTGGTCGGAGAAGTGGCAGATGCAGTTTAATGTAAACAAATGCAAAGTTCTAAATGTTGGGCAGGACAATAACCATGCCACATATAAGCTGAATAATGTAGATCCTAATACTTGTGATTGCGAGAAGTATTTAGGAGTTCTGGTTAGTAGTAATCTGAAGCCAAGACAACAGTGCATAAGTGTTCGCAATAGAGCTAACAGAATCATTGACTTCATATTAAGAAATATAAATAATAGAAGTCCTCAGGTTATTCTTCAACTCTATATATCTTTGGTTAGGCCTCATTTAGATTATGCTGCACAGTTCTGGTCACCGTATTACAGAATGGATATAAATACACTGGAAAACGTACAGAGGAGGATGACAAAGTTGATCCCATGTATCAGAAATCTTCCCTATGAGGATAGACTGAGGGCCTTGAATCTGCACTCTCTAGAAAGGCGTTGAATTAGGGAGGATATGATTGAGGTGTATAAATGGAAAACAGGAATAAATAAAGAGGATGTAAATAGCGTGCTGAAAATATCAAGCCAAGACAGGACTCGCAGCAATGGTTTCAAGTTGGAAAAGTTCAGATTCAGGAAGGATATAGGAAAACACTTTGAATGAGTGGAACAAACTCCTGAGTACCCTCATAGGGGCTGGGACGTTGTCTAGCTTTAAAAATAGTGGGTGTGGGTGGGTGTGAGTTGGGCCTGACTAGCTTGTACTACTAGGTCAGATGCCGTACTAATTCCTTAAGTGGAAGTGACCTGACTACCTTGAGCTTACCTGGAGAGGGTTAACTCCAGGTGGTCGGGTCTAAGCCGGGGAGTGATGGACCTGCCTCGCATGGGTCAGTAGGCCTGCTGCAGTGTTCCTTTTTTCTTATGTTCTTATATTGTGTAATGCACTGTTATTAATATAGTGACTGTGTGTTATATATTGGTACAGGTTTGTAATGCAGATGTCTGGCAGAGGTAGACATACCAAATGTGTAGCTTTCATGTTCTTGCTCTGAGATTATTAGTAACTGCAATAATCTAACCAGAATTGGTATGACTGGCTGACTGACTGACTGACTGACTGACTGGCTGGCTGGCTGGCTGGCTGGCTGACTGGCTGGCAGCTGCAAGGAAGATGATGTGAGGAGGTCAGTTTACTACTGAGACTGAATTAGGCAGGATGCAGCTGGTAGAGTGTTAACAGCCTTAGTACGGCTCTGGATGTATATGCAAAGGACTGGTTGTCTTAGGAATTAGGCTGATAACCGACCAATTTTTCCGAGAGCAAGGTAGGAAAGCGCTTTCAAGGAGAGTTCCACAGTATTATACTCTTATTTTTCTTGGTAAAATTATTCCTGGTAAAAAAGGAACAGAGGTTTAATGGATCGCATCGCCAGTATTTTATACTATGTTCAGAGAAAATAATTTTTGTTAAATTTTATGAACGTTTTTACATTTCGTGAGTCCTAAACCAGATTCACCAAATATTAACCCAAAGGGATTTAGCATTGTAATAAAATGATTATTTATTGATAATTTAGCAGGCTTCTACTGGTCTATGAGACCTAGTCTGAGAAGGGAAGGTACCATTACACAAGTACCTGGGTGGTAGTCGACTATCTGAGGTCGCATTATGGGTAGAATTTAAAAATATATATAATTTAGTAGCAATACCAACAAATTTCTCTTCTTGTAGCTATAAACTAGAGACTGGGCACCAACATAACTCCTCTGTACCTACAAATAGATAATTATCACTAGCAGAACTAATCATACACAAAGGTTTTGTAGGTTGTACACAAAGAGTACAGGAACCGACCCTAACTGTTCTGCAAGACTAGACAGAGAGAGGGAGAGAGAGGGGGAGACGGAGAGGGAAAATGAAGGAAAATACAAAATTAAAGATACTGAGAGGAGCTCGTACAGACAGATAACAGATCTCCTTCGAAAGTTACCCCTCGACAGTCACCCTCGACAGTCACCCTCGACAGTCACCCTCGACAGTCACTGTCAGACATCACACTCCTAATGAGGACAACATTCATCGGGGAAAATGATCAGAAAAATATTTTGGAACCAATTAAGGCGTTCGAATTTTATTAGAATCTGACGAGCAAAGTGTGAACAAGACTCCGGGGGAATATACATGAATTGTGAACCAGTGGTAGTTTACACTGCCACCACTGCTCTAAACACCCACTGTAGTATCTGTCCACCACTGCTCTAAACACCCACTGTAGCATCTGTCCACCACTACTCTAAACACCCACTGTAGTATCTGACCACCACTGCTCTAAACACCCACTGTAGCATCTGACCACCACTGCTCTAAACACCCACTGTAGTATCTGACCACCACTGCTCTAAACACCCACTGTAGTATCTGTCCACCACTGCTCTAAACTCTTCCACTGTTCAATCTGACCACCACTGCTCTAAATAACGTAAAAATAATGTAACTTGCTGTATAAGCTTAAGCAGACGAGTACTGATGCTTGAGAGGGACTCTTGCTCAAGAGTAACTCACTCATATATTTCTGCCTTGATCAAATCTAAATATTTCCTCCTCCTCCTCAACAGGCGTTATATAATCCATACAGGTTTAGTGCTTTCCTCATGAAGATAGCACCTTTAACATTTTAATCAGATATTGGCTCTTTATTACATTCATGGGGAGCACTAAATCTGAAAGGGTCATCCAGCACCTGGGAAAATAAGAGGAATTCAGATTCAATCGAAGAAAGATGAGCACAGCTCCTCTTCCTAAGATCAAGAGCACCCTCTTCACAGGAGTCAAGAAACTTTACTTGAGGGGACATCATGTCACCACACTACAGTGCCACAGTACAAGCAACAGTACTACAAAACAGACAACAGTTCCACAGAACAGACAACAATGACACAGAACAGACAACAGTGCCACAGAACGGACAACAGTGCCACAGTACAAGCAACAGTACTACACAACAGACAACAGTACCACAGAACAGACAACAGTGTCACAGTACAGATAACAATGCCACAGAAAAGACAATATTGCCACAGAACAGACAACAGTGGACCAGTACAGAGAGCAATGCCACAGAATAGACAACAGTGCCACAGTACCACGGTGCAGACAACAGTACCATAGTACAGACAACAGTGCGACAGAAGACAACAGTGGCACATAACATACAACAGTGCCCCAGAATAGACAACAGTGCCCCAGAATAGACAACAGTGCCACAGTACAGACAGTGCCACAGTGCAGACAACACTGCCACAGAACAGACAGTGCCACATTACAGACAACAGTGCTACATAACAGATAACAGTGCCACAAAACAGAGTGCTACGATACAGACAACAGTGCTACAGTACAGGCAACAGTGCCACAGTACAGACAACAGTGCCACAGATCAGACAACATTGCCACAGCACAGACAACAGTGCCACATAACAGACTACAGTACCAAAGAACAGACAACAGTGCCACAGAACAGACAACAGTGCCACATTATAGACAACAGTGCCACATTACAGACAACAGTGCCACATTACAGACAACAGTGCCACAGTACAGGCAACAGTGCCACATTACAGAAAACAGTGCCACAGTATAGACAACAATGCAACACAGACAGCAGTGTTAGACAATAGTGCTACAATACATACAACAGTGCCAAAGTACACAACAATGCAGCATTACAGTGCTACTTTACAGTACAGTGCCACAACGCATACAACATTGTCACAGTACAGACAGAGCTACAGTACATACAACAGTGCCGCAGTACACAGTGCCACAGTGCAGACAGTGCAATAGTGCCACAGTGCAAACAGTGCAACAGTGCCACAGTACATTGCCACAAGACAGACAAATGTCACAGTACACAGTGACACAATACAGACAAAAATGCCACAGTACAGAAAACAGTGCCGCAATACCACGGTACAGATAACAGTGCCACAGTACCACGGTACAGACAACAGTTCCACAGTACAGACAACAGTGCCACAGCATAGACAACAGTGCTACAGAACAGACAGTGCCACAGAGCAGACAGTGCCACAGAGCAGACAGTGCCACAGAGCAGACAACAGTGCCACATTACAGACAACAGTGGCACAGTACAGATAACAATGTCAAACAAAACAGACAGCAGTGTCAAACAATAGTGCTACAATACAGACAACAGTGCCACAGTATACAACAGTGCAGCATTACAGTGCCACTTTAAAAACAGTGCCACAACACACACAACATTGTCACAGTACATACATTGCCACAGAACAGACAACAGTATAACAATACACAGTGCCACAGTGCAACAGTACAGTACCACAGTACAATGCCAAAGTACAGTGCCACAGTACAGACAAGTGTCACAGTACACAGTGCTATAGTACAGATAACAGTACCACAGTACAGACAACAGTGCCACAGTGCAGACAACAATGCCACAGTACAGACAACAGTGCCACAATACACAAGTACCACAGTACAGACAAGAGTACCGCAATACCACTGTACAGACAACAGTTCCACAGTACAGACAACAGTGCCACAGAAGAGAAAACAGTGCCAAAGCATAGACAATAGTGCCACAGAACAGACAACAGTGCCACAGAACAGACAACAATGCCACAGTACAGAAAATAGTGCCACAGAACAGACAACAGTGCCAGAGTACATACAACAGTACCAAAGAACAGACAACAGTGCCACAGTGCAGACAAGTGTCACAGTACACAGTGCCTCAGTAAAGATAACAGTGCCACAGTACAGACAACAGTGCCACAATACAGACAATGCCAGAGTGCAGGCAACAGTGCCACAGTACACAAGTACCACAGTACAGACAACAGTACCGCAAAACACAAGTACCACAGTACATACAGCAGTGCCACAACACAGACAGAGCAGCAATACAATGCCACAGTACAGTCCCACAGTACAGTGTCACAGTACAGTGCCACAGTACAATGCCACAGCACAATGTCAGAGCAGAGTGCAACAGCACATTGCTAGAGCACAGTGTCAAAGTACAGTGCCACAGTACAGTGACATAGTGCAGTGTCACAGTACAGTGACACAGTACAGTGCCACAGTAAAGTGTCACAGTACATTGTCATAGTACAATGCCACATTGCAGTGTCACAGCAAAGTGCCACAGTACAGTGACACAGTACAGTGTCACAGTACAGCGTCACAGTACAGTGTCACAGCACAGTTCCACAGTACAGTGACAAAGTACAGTGTCACAGTACAGTGCCACAGTACAGTGACACAGTACAGTGTCACAGTACAGTACCACAGTACAGTGTCACAGCACAGTGCCATAGTACAGTGTCACAGCACAGTGCTACAGTACAGTCCCACAGTACAGCGACACAGTACAGTGCCACAGTACAGTCCCACAGTACAGCGACACAGTACAGTGCCACAGTGCAGTGTCACAGTACAGTGCCACAGTACAGTGACACAGTACAGTGTCACACTACAGTACCACAGTACAGTGTCACAGCACAGTGCCATAGTACAGTGTCACAGCACAGTGCTACAGTACAGTGCCACAATACAGTGACACAGAACAGTGACACAGAACAGTGCCACAGTACAGTGCCACAGTACATTGACACAGTACAGTGCCACTGTACAGTGACACAGTACAGGGCCACAGTACAGTCCCACAGTACAGCGACACAGTACAGTGCCACAGTACAGTGCCACAGTACAGTGCCACAGTACAGTGACACCGTACAGTGACACAGTACAGTGCCACAGTACAGCGACACAGTACAGTGCCACAGTACAGTGCCACAGTACAGTGCCACAGTACAGTGACACAGTACAGTGCCACAGTACAGTCCCACAGTACAGCGACACAGTACAGTGCCACAGTACAGTGCCACAGTACAGTGCCACAGTACAGTGACACCGTACAGTGACACAGTACAGTGCCACAGTACAGTGCCACAGTACAGTGACACAGTACAGTGACACAGTACAGTGCCACAGTACAGTGACACAGTACAGTGACACAGTACAGTGACACAGTACTCACACTAATCTCTTAATTTCCTTAGCTCATCACATCACTCACAAATAGAAAACTCAAGTATAGCCCATACAGATGAACGCTCCCTGCAATACTTGGTAATACACCTCTGAAATACTTGGTAATACACCCCTGAAATACTTGGTAATACACCCCTGAAATACTTGGTAATACACCCCTGAAATACTTGGTAATACACCCCTGAAATACTTTATAATACACCCCTGAAATACTTGACGCGGAATAGATTGAGGAAGACACAGTGGTGCCTATGCTAACCTTTCTATTGTGTAGAGATATACCTAGTTGAATGAATCTTATTGAAGCTAGCTGGCCCAGTGGCTTCCGCGACGGTCTGGAGTTTTGAGACTCTCTGTCCACGGGTTCGAACCCCACCCGTGGTATGGTTTGAGTTAATACAAATGCTTGATAAATCCCATGTAGTGAGGAATCCATAGTGCAGATGTCACATAGTGTATTGTTGAGGATTCTGCTGTTTCTTCTGGGTGAATATTGAGTATTGTACATGGAAAAAATAAACTCTTGGTTCGTTTAGTGCCGTTTTGGGACTATCATTATCATGGTGAGTTATTGCATTTGGGGTAATATAGGTCCACGGGAAAAAGGCAGAACTGCTCATTGGTTTTCGCTATTTTGAAAGATGTGTAAGTAGAAGTAGATTATGTAGAACCCCAGTTTATAAAGGGTTATGGGTGTGAGGTAGATCTACTGGTGTGTTCATTTATAAAAGTGATGACAGGATTCACCTTGGAGCTGTATGGACGAGTTTGATGCACAGAAATGCAGAGGAAGAGATAGTTACCAGACATTGCCTATACCTGTAGCTAGGGGTAAGAGTTAATTCTCCTTAAAGGCCTATTGAAGGTGAGAAACGTAAGGCTTCACAAATTATTCACATGATAATGCTTTGAATTGTCTCCAGCTTTTGGAGGGTTGATAGTGCCACTGATGCATACGTCTGGCAGCAACAGTCAATGTGGCTACGAATATATGCAGAGTAGAATTGGAAAAGAATTATGTGATGTGCTCCCTAAGATGTACCAGTTAGGGCTCTGAGCATGGTAAGCCCAGCCTGTGTGATGTGTTGGTACCACTTACCTCACTGCAGCCGAGATTGTACATTTTTTTTATATTCGATTGAAGCTGTATGACCCTGGTGGCCATACAGCTTCAATTGAAAATAATAATAATAATAATAATAATAATAATAATAATAATAATAATAATAATAATAATAATAATAATAATACCGTCTACCTAATTATTTTCAATACATCAGAATAATGAATAACTAAAGTGTAACGAACACTCGTCAATGTTTAATAATAGCCCACACAGAGACAGAAACTCAGGAGATTAATTAATCTGTATATTTCGACCTCCCTTCTGAAGAGGATCCCAAAAGGAGGTCGAAAAATACAGATCAATCACCTGAGTCTGTTTCCATGGGGATATTATTGAGCACATTGGGATAATTTCCATAAATGCATAAAATAACCTCAGCTCGTAAAGTAACCTATATATAATTAAGATTCCAAACTTTAACAAAACATTGAAATCCTAAATATAATATTAACCTCTACATTCTAACATTAACCTCTACATTCTAACTTATTTTCATCGTAAACTGTTGTATAACCAGAGACACTGGCAAGTATGTATTAACTTACCCAAAACAAATATAGATTCATATATAACACACAACCCACACTTAGACCGAAACTTATGACAACGTTTCGGTCCGACTTGTTGGACCGAAACATCGTCATAAGTTTGTCACCATAGTGCGAGTTATTTGTGTATTGTTCCAGTCACGGTACTGTGACTTTTGCTTCTTTAATAGCCAATGTATCTCCCTGAATACTAATAACAGTGGTATTATTGAGTATCCATTGGTTCCAACCCTCTCTGGATAGGTTCATTGTTTCCTATTGTGGGTCAATTTCAAATGATGACCCGCAGCTGGAGCTTTTGGTCATCTGACCGAGGCCTTCCAATGGCTTACCTGTCAACCCCTTTAAAAATTAGAGTTATAATTATCCCTCTCTGGTGTTCACAGACTAACATATCCGGAATATATATTTACAGTTCCACATACACAAATAAGGTGGGTCCAACAGCTGTAAACAACACATCTGACAAACATGCCAATTAATAAATTTAACTAGCTGATACCTAATTTAATTAGCTAATACCTAATTATTTTGAAATATTAGTATAATACACACCATCTACAGTGTTAAACTGTCCTACGTCTTAAGGAAAGTCTTGTCGACTAGACATGTGGGAGAGTCGAGGAACCATAGATGAAGATGTGGGCAACACCTGGGTACCTTTATTGAGGAGACGTTTCGCTAAGCAGTGGCTTTATCAGACTAATACAGAAACCGTGGA
>WNWK01004945.1:72500-107500 GCA_009830355.1 Cherax destructor
CCAGCGACTCAGCGCTGCTGTTCAGAGGGGTAATGCATGCTGTATTTTGGGCACGCGCCCCAGCTCTGAGGAGCTGGATGAGATTTTCGCATTATAATCAGTGACAAACATGTAACAATATGTACTAGACATGTATCTCTCACACCTCGTGTACTGTATATGCCATCTTTATATCAACAATGTATCTCTTAAATCTTTTGTACCATATTATGTAATAAAATATACCTATTGTTAAAAAAAAAAAAAAAAAAGATGGGGTGGTAGGAGAAGTGGAATATTCAAATGGCTTCAGGAAGAAATACAAATATTCTTCCTTGAAGCCTTTTTATTCACTTCTCCGAGGCTATGGGTCCCACAATTTGTACCAGAGGTGGACCCCATCATATATATATATATATATATGTCGTGCCGATTAGGTAAAACTTGCGATTTTGGCTTAAATAGCAACGCTCACCTTGCCATATAAGACAAGTGAAAATTTGTGTATGCAATAATTTCGCCAAAATCATTCTGAACATAACGAAAAAAATATATTTCATCGTGTTTGTTTATTATTAAATTAATGTTAACGTATCTAAAATATATTTAGTTGGGTTAGCCTAAATTAAATTGCGCTTGTTGTAATAAGGTTAGGTAGGTTTTCAAAGTTTCTCTTGGTACAAAATAATAAATTCTTACATTAACATAAATGAAAAAAAATATATCTTTAAACGTATAAGAGAAAATTTTAGAAAAGACTTAATTTTGGATGAGTTCTTGCTAATTGACCAGTTTTACCTAATCGGCACGACATATATATATATATATATATATATATATATATATATATATATATATATATATATATATATATATGTCGTGCCGATTAGGTAAAACTTTCGATTTTGGCTTAAATAGCAACGCTCACCTTGCCATATAAGACAAGTGAAAATTTGTGTATGCAATAATTTCGCCAAAATCATTCTGAACATAACGAAAAAAATATAATTAATTGTGATTGTTTATTATTAAATTATTGTTAACGTATCTAAAATATATTTAGTTGGGTTAGGCTAAATTAAATTGCGCTTGTTGTAATAAGGTTGTGTAGGTTTTCAAAGTTTCTCTTGGTACAAAATTATAAATTCTTACATTAACATAAATGAAAAACAATATGTCTTTAAACGTATAAGAGAAAATTTTAGAAAGGACTTAATTTTAGATGAGTTCTTGCTAATTGACCAGTTTTACCTAATCGGCACGACATATATATATGGCAGTGAAGCCGCAGCTCATGCGGCAAGGGCCTACATCAGGGACCTACCAGAAGACAAGGCCATAGTCAAACTTGACTTTAGAAATGCCTTTAATATGGTGAAGAGAGATGTGGTCTTGCCAGCCGTTCAGGATCGGTTCCCCAGTCTCTTTCCCTTCATTTCAGCTGGCTACAGCAAACCCTCGACTCTTTTGTTTGGGGAACATAAAATTCCCTCATCTGAGGGTGTTCAGCAGGGTGATCCACTCGCTCCACTTCTCTTCTGTTTGGCAGTAAGATAACTAACTTCCAGCCTACGCAGCGAGCTCAACATCTGGTACCTGGATGATGACACTCTGGTGGGTACTGGGGAGTCCCTGTTAGAGGACCTACAACGGGTGAAGACACAGGGAGAAGCCTTAGGGCTCATCCTCAATCCCTCAAAGTGTGAAATCATCACAACAAACCAGGAAATAATCAATGCGGTGCGAACAATCCTCCCAGAAGTCACTACTACCACTCCATCCAACAGTACCCTTCTGGGAGCACCGCTGGGTCACCAGGCCATCGACACGGTCCTCAAGGACAAAGTGAATGACCTGAAAAGAATGGAGGAGAGAATAAGTGATCTTGATGCCCATGATGCCCTGTATCTCCTCACACGGTGTCTTACTATGCCAAGACTCACTTACTTCTTGAGGTGCGCACCCTCTTTTGACAACCCAACACTTGACGAGTATGACGCACACCTGAGATCAACCTTTATGAAGGCACTAAATCTGTCACTAGAGGATCGGCAATGGGAGCAGGCAACCCTTCCAGTGCGACTGGGAGGTATAGGGGTGCGCAAAGCAAGGCAGGTAGCTTTACCTGCATTTCTGTCATCGTGTTTGGCCTCCTGTGGATTAGTCAAGAAGATTGTCCCCGAACGCTTGAGAGATGTGGTGGGAGCTCAAGACCCCAGGTTCATTGAAGCAGCCGTGCGGTGGGACACCTCCAGTAGACCAGCTCCTCCCAAAGAGCACAAACAGTCCCACTGGGACAAACCGATCATGGAAAAAATTGCCAACACAATGCTCACCAACGCTTCAGGAAAGGACAAAGCTCGTCTTCTAGCGGTGAAGGCACCACACTCGGGAGATTTCCTTCTAGCTGTTCCCAATTCCTCTCTTGGGACTCGATTCGACCCACAGGCCATTTGGAATGGTGTTGCGCTTCGCCTAGCCGCCCCCATACTCACCGAACATAGGTGTATTTACGGTAGGGCGACGGCTGATCAATTCGGACTTCATGGTCTCGTGTTTCACACATCAGAAGGGAAGTATGCTAGACATGAGGAGGTCAATGACATCATAAAGAGAAGCCTCGCCACAGCCCGTTGCCCAGCTCAACGGGAACCCCAAGTGCAGAGGTCTGATGGAAGTCAAAAGCGTTCGGATGGAGCCACTATGCTACCCAGGAAGGATGGTAAGCAGATTGCTTGGGACTACACCTGTGCTGCCACAATGGCAGACACCTACTTGCCATACTCCGTAGCCGAAGGGGGTGGAGCTGCCAGCCACAGGGAGACCCAGAAGACTCGCAAATATGAAGGCCTTCCCCCTTGCTATAACTTTATCCCAATAGGGTCGGAGAACCATGGAGCATGGGGCAAGTGTGCTCTAAAGTTTCTCAAAGAGCTGGGTGAAAAGTTCATCATAGAAACCAAGGACCATAGGGCGACCAGCTTCCTCTTTCAGTTGCGATCCAGAGGGGAAATGCCTGCAGCATTCTGGGCACGCGGCCCACTGCCAGGGAGCTTGACATGTAGCTCTATGTTGTTTTACTCCCTATTGTATTCTAGTCAATGTATTTTGTCTTGTAATAAAATTTATACACAACCAAAAGATGGGTGGTAGGGGAAGTGGAATATTCAAATGGCTTCAGAAAGAAATCTAAATATTCTTCCTTGAAGCCTTTTATCCACTTCTCCGAGGCTATGGGTCCCACAATGTACACCAGAGGTGGACCCCATCCTATATATATATATATATATATATATATATATATATATATATATATATATATATATATATATATATATATATAAAATATTACACACCCTTTCTTGTTTAAGTATATTGCCTATTAAATCTCAAGCAATTCTTAAGTTTGCCTGAAATATTCCAATACAGGAGCTTTAATAGAAACTGTGCATCATGCCAAGACAAACCATTCTCATTACTAATTTTACAAATTTTTATATTCTTAAATAATCTGAACTACCTCACTATTGTAAATCTATTTAATCATTTGTAATTTGTAATATAGAGTAAGAATTATTATTAGTCTGCCCGAAATGCCGAGGCATGTTAGGCATGCTAGTGGCCATCTTTGTAATTATTGTCTTGTAATATGTAAACCACAAATTGTAATCTTTACAGAGAAATAAACATTTGATTTGATTTGATAGTAATATTTTTTTGGGGGGGATATCAACTGAAAGTAGTACAAATGTATTCAGGAAGTCTGAATATTCTTTTTGTGGAATGTTAAACCCGTAGGGCTCATTCGGCACCTGGAAGGGAAAGGGGAGGCAAGCAGATTCGATCCATAAGAGGAGGAAATTCAATTTCTTGGATGAGGGATCTCTCCCTGGCGTCAAAGAACCTTCCTTGAGAGTGCTCCAACTTTCACACCTGTATCTTCTAAATTTTCTTTGCTAACACCTGCACAATATACAGTGTCAGATGTTTTACCGATTAAAAGTTTTAATTATCTGTTCCAGTTCTACATCTTGAAATTTTTAAAACTTACTTTCTGGCTCACTGGATTATCATAAATTTCTATGTAAGAGATTAGGTGGACCAATTTAATAGATTACTTAATCCGTATGTTAACACAGTTATAAATGACCGAGGTACAATTTACTTCCCATCAAGATTTATTCACTTATGTATCAAGACGTGTGATGAGTTAGTTTCACTCGTAGAATGCCTAACATTCAAGCCTTTAAAAGAACACAAGCGCTATAAATATAAGAATCCAATCCTCGTTCATCTATAGTTTTTTCCTCTGTCCATTATTCAACTGATATTTTCGTAATTTCTGTAGATCAGACAGAGGCATTTGCTGGCGAGAATTGCACAGCATCAGGGTCGGTAATTTAGACCAGGTTAGTTATCAAAACGATAATTGTCGGACCGAGAACAGAGTCAAGGCTGCGGCTTCACATTACTGGTTAGTAGCTTCGCAGTCAGTTGGTGTGGCGTCCGTGAGTGTTGTCTGAATCGCTACTCACTGAAACTTCTGGTCAACACTATGACCGTGACGAAACTAACCTGTTTTGAATTTACTCACTGACTTTTTTTCACTGTTTCATCCTTTGTGTTTACATATGCGAGCATATAATTAGACTAACAGTGTTTCTACTTTCATCTGAAACCGTCTTCACGAAAGTAAACAAGGACGATTATATTCCATCTTTTTAAAGTATGATTGTAAGTGATAGAATGTTAGGGAATATTTTAAGGAAAAACTGTAGTGGATGTCTCCACAAAGGGAACAGCTAGAGACCGCCTTAATAAAGGAGCAACTGTAGTATCTCCATTAAAGGAACAACTGTGGTGTCTCCATTAAAGGAACAACTGTAGTGTCTAAATTAAAGGAGCAACTGTAGTGTCTCCATTAAAGGAACAACTGTAGTGTCTCCATTAAAGGAGCAACTGTAGTGTCTCCATTAAAGGAACAACTGTAGTGTCTCCATTAAAGGAACAACTGTAGTGTCTCCATTAAAGGAACAACTGTAGTGTCACCATTAAAGGAGCAACTGTAGTGTCTCCATTAAAGGAACAACTGTAGTGTCTCCATTAAAGGAACAACTTTAGTGTCTCCATTAAAGGAACAACTGTAGTGTCTCCATTAAAGGAACAACTGTAGTGTCTCCATTAAAGGAACAACTGTAGTGTCACCATTAAAGGAGCAACTGTAGTGTCTCCATTAAAGGAACAACTGTAGTGTCTCCATTAAAGGAACAACTGTAGTGTCTCCATTAAAGGAACAACTGTAGTGTCTCCATTAAAGGAGCAACTGTAGTGTCTATATTAAAGGAACAATTGTAGTGTCTATATTAAAGGAACAACTGTAGTGTCTCCATTAAAGGAACAACTGTAGTATCTCCATTAAAGGAGCAACTAGAAAACGCCTCAATAAAGGAGCAACTGTTAAGAATGACTTACCAAGGAATGAAAGGCTTCGTTGGTGAGACCAACTACATGTAAATGACTTTGGAACCTCTGGAACTAGTCGCTACGAGCACTGAGCCAGACCTGTGGTAACTTTAGGTTTCCTATTTGTTTTGTTACACATACTTTTTTTTATGTTACTATAACGTTGCGTTACCTGTTCACGGGTAACTTTTAGAATAACGATGAGATTTGCGTACGAAAATGGATATAAGAAGAGAAGTGGCCACTGATGGAAGGGCAAACTCGCGAAATAGTAACCGAAAAATAATATTGTAAGTAATAAACAAAAAAGTTAGGCATCCAAAATGAAAGAAACTAAGTTAATAACAAGGATAAAATTAACAAAAAAGAAAACAAACACTTCACGCAAATAAATACTTTCATTCCAAGTTGAAACAACCAGCAGCAATACAGAATGAAAATAAGAGAAGGGAACTTAAAATTTCTACGTTACCAAGCAGGCGACAGGTGGCGCAGACATCCCAGTCCCGTGATATATATAATGTATATATACACCATATACATACTACTAAGTAACTCTGCCCCTTCCCCCTCACACACTAGTAAGGACATCATCAACACACTTCTCTCAAGATGGAGGAATAATAATACCAACAATATGGATGAAAAGTCAAGTTGATTCACTTGTCATCCACAGTGCCACCAGGATGCAGCTGGTCGTTGTCATCCACAGTGCCACCAGGATGCAGCTGGTCGCTGTCATCCACAGTGCCACCAGGATGCAGCTGGTCGTTGTCATCCACAGTGCCACCAGGATGCAGCTGGTCGTTGTCATCCACAGTGCCACCAGGATGCAGCTGGTCGTTGTCATCCACAGCGCCACCAGGATGCAGCTGGTCGCTGTCATCCACATTGCCACCTGCCACCAGGATACAGCTGGTCACAATAACCATCCCATAACATGAATAATAAAAGCCACAATATCATGACTACAACAATTCACAAATATCGCACAATTTGCAAAGGAATCTTTAAATGACGTTTTGGTCCATATTTGGCGGACGGACCGAAACGTCGTCCAGAGATTCTTATCCAGAATACGAGTTATTTATGAAACATTCTCGGTTAGGAAAAAAAATACAATTTAAAATGAAATAATTCCCATGGTATATAATCCTATTAAGGGTCGATTCTCCCTCACGGGGAGTTCATTCTCACTGTAATCAAAGCTCAATAATCAACCCCAGAGAGCAGAGTTAGAGTGAGGGGTCTTCTCTAACCACACAGCCAAACATGGAAGAACCTCTCGTATCATATAGCATCTGCAGTACCAGTAGTATGGATTAATTTGCAAGTAAATCTTAAGAAACACGTTATAAAATTTCCTGGGACGTGGTGAAATAGTTTGCCTTACAAAACACCTCGGATTCCGGAAGTAATTATGAGGAAGGTCGTTTCAGTTTTTTCTTGGAACAACAGCCCTTCACCAGAGGGCCCCTACCTACCATGAAGGGTTCGAGAGGTGGCAGACGCACTCAGGACCGAGAGTGAGGCAGAAATCTCAGTTGCCGTTGTGATCCCGCTCAGAAGTGATCTATATTTGTTGTTTTAGCAATGTCATTGATCCTTCTGTTTTACCATAACTTTATTGCCAACAGTGAGTGGTGCAGCTGAAGGTCAGGTGGAGTGGACCCACACGTGTCTCCAGGCGCTGACAGCCACGTGTCTCCAGGCGCTGACAGCCACGTGTCTCCAGGCGCTGACAGCCACGTGTCTCCAGGCGCTGACAGCAGATGACCAAATTGTACCTCGGTCTACATTCCTAAGGCTGTTCAAGGAACACAGTCGGGCATGGCAACCAGTCACTTTGTCTGCCTGTCTACCTGCCTCTCTGTTTGTCTCTCTCTGCCTCTTTTATCTCCTGTTCATTACCACTCTGTCACTATCAGCTTCTCTTCTCTCCTTTCTATCTCATTATCATCCTCTTAATCCCACTCTTTCTCTAACACCTTTCTCCCAATCATCTCCCCAGAAACAGTTCTCCCCACTGAAACTGTTATATTCCAACGTTCCTTCGCTCTCCATTTTCAGACCATCAGAGCTCTCTCATTTACCTCATTAATTGTTCTCCCCTCTCTCCCTCCCTCCTTCGATCTTCCCCTCCTTCCCCCTCCCTCCCTCCTTCCCTCCCTCCCTCCCTCCCCCCGGGTGTCTCCTCTCTACCTACCCATCGTCTTTATTACTAAGAAAACATCCCAAGGGTTCGTCTGCTTCTCGTTCCTATTCAAAAGTTTTATTCAACTCTGAATATTACCAGAATTCCGTAATCGAATTTTTTGGTGTTTGTTAAGTGGTGAGCTTTGTTCGTCGCAGCTCTGAGGTGATGCTCACTCAGCCGGCCTAGGAGTTTAACCTTTTGAAGTCAAAGAATCACGTCCTGGAGGCCTACGCACCTCTTCCTGGCGGTCTAAAGGCTCACCTTGAAGGGCTGAGAAGCTCTCTCTGGAGGTCTATGAATCTTGTCATGGAGGCTTTAACTCTTCTTGGAGGCCTATTCATCCTAGAGGCCTAAGAATCTTTCCCTGAATTGCTATGGTAAATCTTCAAAGGTTTCATTTCAAATGTTTCTTTATAAAAGAGTTGAGGTTGTGCGGGTTGAGGTTCTCATCACAACAGTTTGTTGCGTCTGGAGCTCCATTGTTGACGGCTGAGACGAAGACTAAGATAGATGAGGCGAGGGAAGAGCAACACCATGGCCAGGGAGGATTCAAGGAATTCTGGGAGGGTTCTGACGGTCTGCTGGAGTGAGTCGATATTTGCACCAACCCCTCCTCACCTCGACCCCACAGCACCTCCACCCCTCCTCTGCTGGCAGCCTCCACCCCTTCTCCGTTACCACACTTTCACCTCCACACACTCACACGCCAGGAGCTGTGAACTGACCCCTGCAGCCACAAATAGGTGAGTACACACTTCTCCAAAGACTGGTACCTCCTTTCTACTGACACTTCCTCATAATGGCACCTCCTTATACTGACACCTCCCCATCATAACACCTCCCCATACTGACACCTTCCCATTCTGACACCTCGCCATAGTGACACCTCCCCATACTGACACCTCCCCATACTGACACCTCCCATACTGACACCTACTCATACTGACATCTCCCCATACTGATACCTCCTCATACTGACACCTCCCCATTCTGACACCTCCCACATACTGACGCCTTCCCCATACTGACACCTACCCCGATACAGACACCTCCCAACACACTGGCACCTCTCAGCACATTTGCACCTCACCACTGGCACCACCCTCACACTGGCTCCACCCCCACATTGGCACTCCTCACTGGCACCACCCCTACACTGGCACCACCCCCACACTGGCACCACCACGACTCTGGCCCCACCTCCACACTGGCACCCCTCACTGGCACCATCCCTACACTGGCACCAAACCCACACTGGCACCACCCTACATTAGCACCACCCCCACACTGGCACAACCCCCACACTGGCACAACCTCCACACTGGCACCACTCCTACACTGGCACCACCTCCACACTGGCACCACCCCACACTGGCACCCCCACACTGGCACCACCCTCACACTGGCACAACCCCACACTGGCACAACCCCACACTGGCACAACCCCACACTGGCACCACCTCCACACTGGCACCACCCCCACACCGGCACCACCCCCGCACTGTCACAACCCCCCACTTGCATAACCCCCACATTGGCACCAACCCCACACTGTTTACACAAGACTCACTAAAAGCCTCTGGCAGTTATGTTGGCTCATCTGTGCTCTTCATCCTTGCCTCAGTAACTGCCTCAGTGACTGCCTCAGGGACTGCCTCAGTGACTGGCTCAGTGACTGCCTCAGTGAGTGCTTCAGTGACTGCCTAAGTGACTGTCTCAGTGACTGTCTCAGTGACTGCCTTAGTGACTGCCTCAGTGACTGCCTCAGTGACTGCCTCAGTGACTGCCAGAGTGACTGCCTCAGTGACTGTCTCAGTGACTGCCTCAGTGACTGCCTCAGTGAGTGCTTCAGTGACTGCCTAAGTGACTGTCTCAGTGACTGTCTCAGTGACTGCCTTAGTGACTGCCTCAGTGACTGCCTCAGTGACTGCCTCAGTGACTGCCTCAGTGACTGCCTTAGTGACTGCCTCAGTGACTGCCTCAGTGACTGTCTCAGTGAGTGCCTCAGTGACTACCTCAGTGATTGGCTTAGTAACTGTCTCAGTGACTGCCTCAGTGACTACCTCAGTGACTGCCTCAGTGACTGCCTCAGTGACTGACTCAGTGACTTGCTCAGTGACTGCCTCAGTGACTGTCTCAGTGACTGCCTCAGTGACTGCCTCAGTGACTGTCTCAGTGACTGTCTCAGTGACTGCCTCAGTGGAGGTGTGGACGTCTCTAAGCTAATTTCATTCTACTAGCTTAGAGACGTCCACACCACCGTATGTCCTTGGATACCGAGTACAACATTCAGTTCTACTGAATGCGCTACTCTTAAGGATTGTGTGGTTAAGTGGTCTAGAGCGTTATGTGTTTTCGCTCACCATGAGGTGGGCCAAATCAGCATGGGTTCGACTCCTGGCTAGTGCAGTATTGTTATTGATCAATACCACTCGTTCGTTGTTACAATAATATATATATATATATATATATATATATATATATATATACTCTGTTTAATTTTTATTTTTATATTTTTGCCTGAGAAAGGGTTTCCATAACGAATATTAATATACCGTAAAAGGTTAAAATGATGAAGCGGGAGATGTTGTGATGAAGGGATGAGAGTATTGTCACATGATGCGGGGTAGAGGCAGCATCCACCCACCAACTTCATCACTCTCATAACTTGCCTTTGGATAAAAGAAGATCCTTCCCGGCAGTGACACAGGCGGCTCCCTCGAGGACTACCAGCAGAGTTTTACATTAGTGAAATAGTGCTTTAGAGAGAGAGAGAGAGAGAGAGAGAGAGAGAGAGAGAGAGAGAGGAGAGAGAAAAAGAGAGAGGAGAGAGAGAGAGAGAGAGAGAGAGAGAGAGAGAGAGTAGGAATACATGGAATAATAGAGTAAACAAAGGTCTTAGAAGTTAATACTGAGGTTATCTGCAGAGAAGTGCTATCTCTATTAACCTATCGTTGATGAAGACAGAGAGGCAGACACAGAAACATAGACAAAGAGAGTTACAAAGCAGGTAGAGTGATGTAAATATTAGTGCCTGTACCACAAGATAAACATGGACGTGCACCCTACAGGAGACAGCAGAGTTGCTGACCACCTGCAGAAGCAGCCACCAGTATCTTTCACCTCGAGAGGAAGAGTTCAAACCTGAAGACCAATACCAAAGGCATACGGTGAGAAAGCCTACAGAGTGTCACCAGTCTGGGCTAGCTTAGTTTGTCATATAATATAGCACGAGACTTCCTAAAAGTTGCAGTTAAGGACATCCAAACAATTATTTCTTATGGATCTATCAACTACGACCTCGTTTAGGGCACCACATTTCTGAAACAGTTTTGAGCCTCATCTCTGACCTGTCGTGTTTACAGCATAGATACGATGCGACAGTCAAGGGTTTTGAAATTAGCTATGGCATAATTCTACATGAAGTCTATATATGACCAGCATACTGCTGTTGCCTCACCTAATTACCTGCAAAATGATGCACCTCAGCCATTGCATAAAACCTCCCAGTACCCCAAATGAATTTGCGGAATGTCAATTTTTCAGTGGCAAATTGAAAATCCTTTCAAATTCAAATTGAAAATCCTTTCAAATTTCTCAAGGACATCCAATGAGATTTGAGCAACTTGAGGAATCCATTTGCATACCATTATATTAATGGTATAAAAAACCCGGCAAGCAGATGAATAGAACACTTGTATAACACTCTGCTAGTCTTACTTCCAGCATGTTTCGCCTCCTCAGCAGCCTTCTTCAGTCGAATACACAAGTGACTAATATAATGGAGCAATATGTTTCGCTCACGATGAATCCTGGTAAGTGAAACTTTAATTTAAGGCTTCCTAACTTTTCATAGGTGACGTATATATATGTATATATATATATATATATATATATATATATATATATATATATATATATATATATATATATATATATATATATATATATAAGCGGTGAAGGCACCACACTCAGGAGATTTCCTTCTTGCTGTTCCCAATTCCTCTCTGGGTACTCGACTCGACCCACAGGCTATTCGGATTGGTGTTGCTCTTCGCTTAGCCGCCCCCATACTCACCGAACATAGGTGTATTTGCGGCAGGGCGACGGCTGATCAATTCGGACTTCATGGTCTAGTGTGTCACACATCAGAAGGGAAGTATGCTAGACATGAGGAGGTCAATGACATCATAAAGAGAAGCCTCGCCACAGCCCGTTGCCCAGCTCAACGGGAACCCCAAGTGCAGAGGTCTGATGGAAGTCAAAAGCGTCCTGATGGAGCCACCATGCTAACCTGGAAGGATGGTAAGCAGATTGCTTGGGACTACACCTGTGCTGTCACATTGGCAGACACCTACCTGCCACACTCCTTAGCCGAAGGGGGTGGAGCTGCCAGCCACAGGGAGATCCAGAAGACCCGCAAATATGAAGACCTTCCCTCTTGCTATAACTTCATCCCAATAGGGTCGGAGACCCATGGAGCATGGGGCAAGTGTGCTCTAAAGTTTCTCAAGGAGCTGGGTGGAAAACTCATCATAGAAACCAAGGACCACAGGGCGACCAGCTTCCTCTTTCAGAGACTCAGTGTTGCGATCCAGAGGGAAATACCTGCAGTATTCTGGGCACGCGGCCCACTGCCGGGGAGTTGGACGAAGTATTTGACATGTAGCTCTGAGTTGTTATCTATGTTGTTTTACTCCCCATTGTATTTTGTCTTGAAATAAAGTTTGTAAAAAAGATGGGGTGGTAGGGAAGTGGAATATTCAAATGGCTTCAGAAAGAAATCTAAATATTCTTCCTTGAAGTCTTTTATCCACTTCTCCGAGGCAATGGGTCCCACAATTGACACCAGAGGTGGACCCCATCCTATATATATATATATATATATATATATATATATATATATATATATATATATATATATATATATATATATATATATATATATATATATTGCTAGGAATTCGCAAGAGCAGGCGAAATATTCACAAACACTGATCTCTGGCCGACGGAGACTCGACCCTACGAACCTTGTGACAGGAACGCAGTGCTTTACCGACCGTACCACACTGGACCAATACCTTGGCAACCAGCTCACGCTAGACGTTGATCCAAGGCACCCAGCTTTCAGGCATCGACACAACTAGAGATTTATACAATGCTAGGAATTCGCAAGAGCAGGCGAAAATTCACAAACACTGATCTCTGGTTCGTAGGGTCGAGTCTCCGTCGGCCAGAGATCAGTGTTTTTGATATATATATATGTATATATGTCGTGCCTAATAGGTAAAATTGGTCACTTATCAATAACTCATTTAAAATTAAGTCCTTTCTATAATTTTCTCTTATACGTTTAAAGATATATTTTTTTCAATTATGTTAATGTAAAAATTTATAATTTTGTACCAAGAGAAACTTTGAAAACTTACCTAATAATAAGGCTTCCAAACTTTTCACAGGTGACGTATATATATATATATATATATATATATATATATATATATATATATATATATATATATATATATATATATTGTATATATGTCGTGCCTAATAGGTAAAATTGGTCATTAGCAATAACTCATTTAAAATTAAGTCCTTTCTATAATTTTCTCTTATACGTTTAAAGATATATTTTTTTCAATTATGTTAATGTAAAAATTTATAATTTTGTACCAAGAGAAACTTTGAAAACTTACCTAACCTTATTACAACAAGAGCAATTTAATTTAGCCTAACCCAACTGAATATATTTTAGATACGTTTACAATTATATAATTATAAACAAACACAATGAAATATATTTTTTTCGTTTAGGTTCAGAATGATTTTGAGAAATTATTGCATACACAAATTTTCGCTTGTCTTATATGGCAAGAAAAGCGTTGCTACTTAAGCCAAAATCGCAAGTTTTACCTAATCGGCACGACATATATATATATATATATATATATATATATATATATATATATATATATATATATATATATATATATATATATATATATATATATATATATATATATATATATATATATATATATATATATATCGTGCCGAATTGGTAAAAAGTGGTTAATTAGCAAGAACTCACTTAAAATTAAGTTCTTTCTAAAACAAATTCTTATACGTTTAAAGATATATCTGTTAAAGTAAAAATTAATAATTTTATACCAAAAGGACCTTATAAAACTTATCTAACCTTATTCCAATCAAGACAGTTAACTAAGAATAGCCGACCAGGTTGGTAGCCAGTCCAGCAAACAGCTAGCTAACCAGAAAACTAGACAGTCTGAGAGTCTGACGACACCGACAAACGAGACAGTTAAGTAGACGTACAGCCAACCAGTTAGTCAATCAAAGTAAATGGGCCGTTATATATTAGTGGAATGCGCTCACGGTAACGCAGGAAAGGACAGCGAGCAGAGAAGACGAGGACGACGCGCACGGAAACACGCAAGGGCACGGCGCACGGGAAGCACGGAGGTAAAAGAATCATCAGCGGTAAAATGGCCTCCATAACCATAGAACTTCACTCCGACGGGAAAATTGAATGGAAATATTACATAACTCATGCAAATGAGGCGACTTTTCTGGGTAAAAATGGAAAACCAATGTCGGATGATCATTCTGTGTTGATATGTTGCGCTCGTGAAGTCTTCCCTGCCTGTGTGTGGGAGTGCGCTGCATGTTGACATGTGTGTGTGCGTGTGTCTACCTACTTGCGTGTGCCTGTGCGTGTATGTGCGTGTCTGTGCACTTCTGGAATACAGGTGTCAAGAATGGGTGTTCGTGTGTTAGTGTGAGTATGTCACAGGATTAACAATAAAGACCATCTCTTAGGTATGACCTGCTTTCACTTGTGGATTCTGCCCACCTGTGATGCTGTCTTCAACTGCTGAATTTCTCTTTTGGCTCCAGTATACGAATTATCTTCCTCACGTGTATGCTTTGTCAAGACTAAGAGACCGCTGGTCAAGGGTCAGGGACTGAACACCTCTGAATTGCCTCCCAACCTCTTCCACTGCCTCTTCCTATATATAATCATTGAGTTGTTTTGGATTGAAAGTCACTGTTTGGCAATATTTTTCGTCAACAAAGATGTCCAAGTGTTGCATATGTGTCTTACTCATATATATATATGTCGTGCCAATTAGGTAAAACTGGTCAATTAGCAAGAACTCATCTAAAATTAAGTCTTTTCTAAAATTTTCTCTTATACGTTTAAAGATATATTTTTTTCATTTATGTTAATGTAAGAATTTATAATTTTGTACCAAGAGAAACTTTGAAAACCTACCTAACCTTATTACAACAAGCGCAATTTAATTTAGCCTAACCCAACTAAAAAAATTTAGATACGTTAACATTAATTTAATAATAAACAAACACAATGAAATATATTTTTTTCGTTATGTTCAGAATGATTTTGGCGAAATTATTGCATACACAAATTTTCACTTGTCTTATATGGCAAGATGAGCGTTGCTATTTAAGCCAAAATAGCAAGTTTTACCTAATCGGCACGACATATATATATATATATATATATATATATATATATATATATATATATATATATATATATATATATATATATATATATATATATATATATATATATATATATATATATATATATATATATATATATATATATATATATATATATATATATATATATATACATATATATATATATATATATATATATATATATATACATATATACACGCCTCGACCCTGTATTGCAGTGGCTCTGCGCCTTGCTGCCCCTATTCACACGGAATATACGTGTATTTGCAGCGATGCGCAAGCCGACCAATATGGTCTACATGGTCTTAACTGTTCTAAAACCAAGGGTTGGCATGCAAGACACAATGAGGTCAACGACATCATAAAGAGAACCCTTGCTACAGCTGGATGCCCAGCCGAGAGAGAGCCTCGATCACTAGCAGCCAACAATACCCACAACCCAGCAAACCACCCCGACGGGATCACCATCTATCCTTGGAAGAATGGCAAGCTCTTAGCATGGGATTATACCTGTGTGTCGACACTGGCTGACACCTACATCCATCACAGTGTTGGGCGACAGGGAGGAGCTGCTGACCACAGGGAGGAGTACAAGATCGGCAAGTACAGGGACATAAGCCAACAGTATCAATTTGTCCCAGTGGGATCAGAGACCTTGGGAGCGTGGGGAAAAAATGCAACACGTTTCCTTAAAGAACTGGGTTCCAGACTCATCGACACCACCAGGGACCCAAGGGCAGCCACGTTCATGTTCCAGCGTCTCAGTGTGGCCATCCAGAGGGGAAATGCATGATGCATACTGGGCTTGCGTCCGGCTTCGGAGAAGCTGGTGGAGATTCATAATCTTTGATATATTGTACCAATGTATTCATCTTCATGTTTGTGTTTTCTGTTAATGTATTTTGTCTATTAATAAAGCACTCAATATATATATATATATATATATATATATATATATATATATATATTTTTTTTTTTTTTTTTTATTAACACATCGGCCGATTCCCACCAAGGCAGGGTGGCCCGAAAATGAAAAACTTTCATCATCATTCACTCCATCACTGTCTTGCCAGAAGGGTGCTTTACACTACAGTTATAAAACTGCACCATTTACACCCCTCCTTCAGAGTGCCGGCACTGTACTTCCCATCTCCAGAACTCAAGTCCGGCCTGCCGGTTTCCCTGAATCCCTTCATAAATGTTACTTTGCTCACACTCCAACAGCACGTCAAGTATTAAAACCATATGCCTCCATTCACTCCTATCAAATACGCTCACACATGCTTGCTGGAAATCCAAGCCCTCGCACACAAAACTTCCTTTACCCCTCCCTCCAACCTTTCCTAGGCCGACCCCTACCCCGCCTTCCCTCCACTACAGATTTATACACTCTCGAAGTCACTCTGTCTCGTTCCATTCTCTCTACATGTCCAAACCACCTCAACAACCCTCCTCAGCTCTCTGGACAATCGTTTTGGTAATCCCGCACCTCCTCCTAATTTCCAAACTCCGAATTCTCTGCATTATATTCACACCACACATTGACCTCAGACATGACATCTCCACTGCCTCCAGCCTTCTCCTCGTTGCAACATTCATCACCCATGCTTCACACCCATATAAGAGCGTTGGTATAACTATACTCTCATACATTCCCTCTTTACTTCCATGGACAAGGTTCTTTGTCTCCACAGACTCCGAAGTGCTCCACTCACCCTTTTCCCTCATCAATTCTATGATTCACCTCATCCTTCATAGACCCATCCGCCGACATGTCCACTCCCAAATATCTGAATACATTCACCTCCTCCATACTCTCTCCCTCCAATCTGATATCCAATCTTTCGTCACCTATTCTTTTTGTTATCCTCATCACCTTACTCTTTCCTATATTCACTTTCAATTTTCTTCTTTTACACACCCTACCAAATTCATCCACCAACCTCTGCAGCTTCTCTTCAGAATCTCCCAAAAGCACAGTGTCATCAGCAAAAGCAACTGTGACAACTCCCACTTTGTATTTGCTTCTTTATCTTTAGCCCAACACCTCTTGCCAAGACCCTCGCATTCACTTCTCTTACAACCCCATCTATAAATATATTGAACAACCACGGTGACATCACACATCCTTGTCTAAGGCCCACTTTTACTGGGAAATAGTCCCTTCCCTCCTACACACTCTAACCTGAGCCTCACTATCCTCATAAAAACTCTTCACTGCTTTCAGTAACCTTCCTCCTATTCCATACACCTGCAACATCTGCCACATTGCCCCCTATCTACCCTATCATACGCCTTTTCCAAATCCATAAATGCCACAAAAACATCTTTACCCTTATCCAAATACTGTTCACCTATATGTTTCACTGTAAACACTTGGTCTACACACCCCTACCTTTCCTAAAGCCCCCTTGTTCATCTGCTATCCTGCTTTCTGGTTTACTCTTAATTCTTTCAATAATAACTCTACCATACACTTTACCAGGTACACTCAACAGACTTATTCCCCTATAATTTTTGCACTCTCTTTTGTCCCCTTTGCCTTTATACAAAGGAACAATACACGCTCTCTGCCAATCCCTAGGTACCTTACCCTCTTCCATACATTTATTAAATAATAGCACCAACCACTCCAAAACTATATCCCCACCTGCTTTTAACATTTCTATCTTTATCCCATCAATCCCAGCTGCCTTACCCCCTTTCATTCTACCCACTGCCTCACGAACTTCCCCTACACCTACAACTGGCTCTTCCACACTCCTACAAGATGTTATTCCTCCTTGCCCTACACACGAAATCACAGCTTACCTGTCTTCATCAACATTTAACAAATCCTCAAAATATTCCCTCCATCTTGCCGATACCTCTAACTCTCCATTTATCTACTCTCCTCTCCTATTTTTAACTGTCAAATCCATTTTTTCTCTAGGCTTCCTCAACAAATTATATATATATATATATATATATATATATATATATATATATATATATATATATATATATATATATATATATATATATATTGCTATTCTTCAGATGGATTATGAGTAAGACACATATGCAACGATCTAAAATCAATACCTTCCTCTTTGTTCATATAGTGTGGTGCACACTGTTCTTCACAGATCAGGTACAAAGTTTATCACTACCTTCTGAGCGTCATATAACTTGTCATATTCTTAATTAAACCATTTATTTCAGCCACACTTTAATATAGATTTCGGCAAACCTGCCTTCACCTGTGAATTATTGACCTCATTTTGTCTTTATCTCCCTCCAGGGAAGAGAGGCTGATTATACGGCGCTTGTCTGCTGCTGGATGCTGTGAAGGGTTTAGCGAAGACCAGCTCTTGGGACCACGGGACTATACACTACTGCAGGACCTGTTCGCATGGACCAAGAGCGGCTGTATGATGTGGTTCTGGGATCCGAAGACCACAGCAACAACTGGGGTCTAGGACCAGAAAATCACACAAATGCTGGTCGATCTGGGAACTACAGAATCACATAGTTCTGCCAGACCTGATCCAGGGGATGACAAAAGGACAGAATCCTGCAGAACCTTATCCTAGGGAACCAGGATAAACCATTTCCAAGTTACTGAGTCAGTCGAGGAAGTCAACTGGTTTAAACTGTC
Organism: Cherax destructor; assembly: GCA_009830355.1. Classification (NCBI taxonomy): domain Eukaryota; kingdom Metazoa; phylum Arthropoda; class Malacostraca; order Decapoda; family Parastacidae; genus Cherax; species Cherax destructor. The sequence goes on from WNWK01004945.1 coordinate 91,316, forward strand.
TCAACTCTTAATTAAATTTTAAACTCGTTTTCTCCTCAAAACATTTCTGTCAAAAATAAACTTTAGAAAAAAATCCGCGTCTTTATATAATGAATTAATAAAATCCGTAAAACATTACCACCACTGCTGCATTGTTCCTCCATTCTTATTTTTTTTTATTTAAGTAGGATTTGCGCATGAGTTAATAGGGTTACCTAAACTTATTGTCTGGGTAGCGATGAAAATGGGATCGGCAAATATTTTTGTTAGTGGGTATGGGTTTGAGAAGGACCTGCCTAGTAGGGGCCAGTAAACCTGCAGCAGTGTACCTCCTTTCTTATGTTCTTATGAAAATACATCCGAGACAGAGAGCGAAATACAGTCTCTTTTTACACTGTTTCCGTCTTCATGTTAGTTTTCTCACTCTGACAGTCAGTAATTAGATCTGAAAAACAAAATCTATCAAACTGTATTTTATTGTGGGGTCATTTAGTGCTTGAAAGAGTGAAGATTCGAACCTCCTTTCGTTAACCACTAATTTGCCACTTACCAGGATATGTGTTTAAATAATATATAATATATATATATATATATATATATATATATATATATATATATATATATATATATATATATATATATATATATATATATATATATATATATATATATATATATATATATATATATGCAAGACAACCACTATGAAAAATAGAGGAATTCCAAGCGCTTTCGTGACTACTCACATTATCAAGGAACTATAAAGGAAACATGACAAGAAGGCTTATAAAGGGCAAGACTACACCTCACAGTCACATCACACTAACAAAGACAACACCTCACAGTAGCGTAACATCTCACGACTCTGTGAAGAGGAACATAAGAAAGGACCTGAAACTCTTCCCAAGAATTAAGATTAGTCCAATTTATCAGGTCCTTTCTTATGTTCCTCTTCACAGAGTCGTGCGATGTTACGCTACTGTGAGGTGTAGTCTTTGTTAGTGTAATGTTAGTGTAATGTGCCACTTATATAAGCCTTCTTGTCATGTTTCCTTTTATAGTTCCTTGATAATGGATGTCACAAGTGCTGAATTCCTCTATTTTTCATAGTGGTTGTCTTGCATATTTTGATATCACCTGTTTACTGTGATCTTTTTGCATATATAAGAACATAAGAACATAAGAAAGGAGGAACACTGCAGCAGGCCTGTTGGCCCATTCTAGGCAGTCCTTCACATTCCATCCCACCAACAGAATATTTGTTCAACCTAATTTTCAATGCTACCCAAAAAATAAGCTTTGATAATTTTATTTACTCATGTGCAATTCCCACTCAAATCCAACCCCTTTCACTCATGAATTTATCCAACCTAAATTTAAAACTACCCAAGGTCCTTGCTTCAATAACCCTACTAGGCAGACTGTTCCATTCATCAACTACCCTATTTCCAAACCAATACTTTCCTATATCCTTTCTAAATCTAAACTTATCTAACTTGAATCCATTATTGCGGGTTCTCTCTTGGAGAGATACCCTCAAGACCTTATTTATATCCCCTTTGTTAATACCCATTTTCCACTTGTATACCTCGATCATGTCTCCCTCATTCTACGTCTTACAAGTGAATATATATATATATATATATATATATATATATATATATATATATATATATATATATGGTGTTTAAAATGTTCTCCTCAGCTTAAATATACTTGATGCCACAAGGGACCTCAAACAACTTATTGACTGTAACAGTGGAAAAATAAACACATAAGCAGTATAATGTGATCTTAGACACATATGCAACACTTGGGTATCTTTATTGTGGAAACGTTTCGCCACACAGTGGCTTCATCAGTCAATACAAAGTAGAAAGGTATAAGGAAAAAATTTTTTTTTTGGGGTCGATGTGTTCAGTCCATCAATCTTGTTGGAAGTGTAGCAAACGGCCGTAGAGATGGCTTATATGCTGTAATCAGGTGAGATGCAGCAGTAGGAGGCAGGTCATAGTGGTATCAACCACTAGTCGAAGTAAGTCCTTGTCAAAGGTTTGGACAAATGTTGAAGAATCCCTTTGTATCAAGAACCCAAGAAGTTGCTGTGTCAGACAGGATGTAGATAAATGGTTCAGAGAACCGACAAGTTGTTAAATTAGACACATATGCAACACTTGGGTATCTTTATTGTGGAAACGTTTCGCCACACAGTGGCTTCATCAGTCAATACAAAGTAGAAGGTATAAGGAGAGGAGGTTTGAGGTTATCAGTCCCTCGGCCTGGAGTCGATGTGTTCAGTCCATCAATCTTGTTGGAAGTGTAAAAAAAAAAAAAAAAAAAAAAAAAAAAAAAAAAAAAAAAAAAAAAAAAAAAAAAAAAAAAAAAAAAAAAAAAAAAAAAAAAAAAAAAAAAAAAAAAAAAAAAAAAAAAAATATCCTTTCTAAATCTAAACTTATCTAACTTGAATCCATTATTGCGGGTTCTCCTTGAGAGATACCTCAAGACCTATTTATATCCCTTGTTAATACCCATTTTCCACTTGTATACCTCGATCATGTCTCCTCATTCTACGTCTTACAAGTGAATATATATATATATATATATATATATATATATATATATATATATATATATATATATATATATATATATATATATATATATATATATATATATGTGTTTAAAATGTTCTCCTAGCTAAATACTTGATGCACAAGGGACCTCAAACAACTTATTGACTGTAACAGTGGAAAATAAACACATAATGTGATCCTTTATTGACAACGTTTCGCCCACGCAGTGGCTTTATCGAGTCACATACAGATCTACCTGGAAAATGAGCAACATGGAGATATATATAGGGTACAGTCAGGTGGAGAATGCTGGGTCAGGTGGAGAAAGCTGCATGTGAGTCTTAAAGTAGTGTGATAGTTAAAACATAGTGTGACTTAAAGGACCTGCAGTGTACCATTCTTGAGTTCTAGGTGGGATAGCGTTGAAGAAGTTTCTTGGCAATAGGTTCAGCTATGTTGTAGAAGCCGTTGTTCTGGTTGAAGTTGTTGGATATACAGATGAGTGATGATTCTAGGATTCTTCGGTATTGCGTGTTGTCTTCTCTGGCGATGAGTCTTGCGTTTCTGTAGTTGATTAAATGGTTGTGTAAATTTCGGTGTTGAACACAGGCATTTCTTGAGTCGTCAGATCTGCCTGCGTACTGGTGTTCTGAAATGCGTGTTTGTAGGTCTCTGGATGTTTCGCCAACGTATAATTTGCTGCAGCCATTACAAGGGATTGTGTATACCCTGCCGTGGATTGAAGCTTTTCCTGTCTGTTACTGGTAATGTCCTTGATGGTGGTGGATGTGGAGGTGGATACTCGGAATGAGGTCTTAGAAAAATGTTGGAAACTTGTTTGGAAATGGAGTTGGTGGGAAGGACTATGTATCTCTTCTCAGCAGTGTCTTCTCTGGGTGTGTTGAAGATGTTTAATGCCCGTCGTCTGCAGTCTCTAATGAAGTGACGAGGATAGTGAAGTTTGGAAAAACTTGTTCAATGAGGAGCATTCTTCTTCAAGGAACTCACTGCTGCAGATTCTGAGTGCGCGCAGGAAAAGCCTATAATTACACTACGTTTAATTTTGGTGTCGTGGTGAGAGTAGAAGTGGAGAAGATCGTGTTGATTGGTAGGTTTTCGATAGACTTTAAAACGAAGTTCATGGTCAGCTTTGCAGAGAAGAACATCAAGGAAAGGAAGAGTGTTGTCGACTTCTTCTTCTAGTGTAAACTGGATTGATGGCTCAACCTGGTTGAGTTCGTGTTGGAGAGCTTGAACGTTGAAGCGTCTGGGAGTTATGATGAGAATGTCGTCAACATAACGAAGCCAGGTGACAGAAGAGGGAATAATAGTGGAAAATCGCTTTTTCCTGCGCGCACTCAGAATCTGCAGCAGTGAGTTCCTTGAAGAAGAATGCTCCCTCATTGAACAAGTTTTTTCCAAACTTCACTATCCTCGTCACTTCATTAGAGACTGCAGACGACGGGCATTAAACATCTTCAACACACCCAGAGAAGACACTGCTGAGAAGAGATACATAGTCCTTCCCACCAACTCCATTTCCAAACAAGTTTCCAACATTTTTTCTAAGACCTCATTCCGAGTATCCACCTCCACATCCACCACCATCAAGGACATTACCAGTAACAGACAGGAAAAGCTTCAATCCACGGCAGGGGTATACACAATCCCTTGTAATGGCTGCAGCAAATTATACGTTGGCGAAACATCCAGAGACCTACAAACACGCATTTCAGAACACCAGTACGCAGGCAGATTCGACGACTCAAGAAATGCCTGTGTTCAACACCGAAATTTACACAACCATTTAATCAACTACAGAAACGCAAGACTCATCGCCAGAGAAGACAACACGCAATACCGAAGAATCCTAGAATCATCACTCATCTGTATATCCAACAACTTCAACCAGAACAACGGCTTCTACAACATAGCTGAACCTATTGCCAAGAAACTTCTTCAACGCTATCCCACCTAGAACTCAAGAATGGTACACTGCAGGTCCTTTAAGTCACACTATGTTTTTAACTATCACACTACTTTTAAGACTCACATGCAGCTTTCTCCACCTGACCCAGCATTCTCCACCTGACTGTACCCTATATATATCTCCATGTTGCTCATTTTCCAGGTAGATCTGTATGTGACTCGATAAAGCCCACTGCGTGGGCGAAACGTTGTCAATAAAGGATCACATTATACTGCTTATGTGTTTATTTTTCCATTGTGTCGGTATTTTATACCATTTATTTCGACTGTAACAGTCAAAGAAAAATCTAAAAGCAGCTTGAAACTGGGATTAAAACAGAAGAGCTTATAAAAGTTACAATAATGTGTCTGGAATAATTCACAACTAACACATAATACCTAGTGTCACTTGAGATATACACGAGAGGACGTACATGGGAGTACGAGGGAGAAAACGGACAGCAGCGGACCTTAGAATCCACTCCGAGGCTGACGAGATTAAGGACAATCGTTGTTTGAAACAAGGACTATGAAGCTTAAGGACAATAGCAGTTTGAGGCGAGGGCAATAACATAGAAAGCTAACAAGCACAAGCTATGGCAGTCATTATCTTACACAGTGCCCTCGGCTATTACGGAACTCTTCTGACACATTCTAAATTATTTCTGATAAAACTTTTCCCATCATATTCGTTCCTTAATTCTGCTTCTGTTGCGGCGGCTTTCTGGGGATAAAATTTAGACAGTGTTCTGCTGTCTCACGGTCACCGCTGGTGTTAACTCGTGAACGAAAATATAAACATAAAATACAGTTGATTATTAATGAATCATTTTTAAATTTAGTAGTACAGATAAGAACATTAATAATTTATAACGTGATATATTTCAGGAGGAGTTTAAAGTAAGATATAACTTTCGAGTTCTCGCTAGGTCTACTTTACTAGGTGTAGTATAGTGGCCTGCACACCTGGTTGTAGCACGATAACCAAGGTAGGAACCAGCATAAAGGCAGCCGAGAAAGTAAATACTTATATTTCCTTCACTAAACAGCAAGCAATGTATGTGGAATATATACAGATGACATGCACAATAAGACTTCCTTGTGATTGGCTGGTTGGACCAAGGTGTAAGCATAACGAGGGATGTCCCTACTCATTATATCCTTAGCACCTGGTTCGCTGGTCGGGAGCCCATGCCTACATAGGTGTTTACCTGGAGTTTACCTAGGGAGGGTTTCGGGGGTCAACGCCCCCGCGGCTCGGTCTGAGACCAGGCCTCATGGTGGGTCAGGGTCTGATCAACCAGGCTGGTGTGACATACACTGAATAAAATGTAACGTAATGTTAGCATGCCACACCCCCACCCCAAAAAAGTTCTAATAGCCAGGACTGGGCATCCTCCATGGGCAGTGTACCACAATGGCGCGAAATATTAATGGAACCGCCTTTTCCCTCAACCATCCGACTCATCAGGTAGTGTTCAACTCCAAGGAACTTTCAAGTCAGGTACAACCTTCCAGCAAGACAGCAGACAGTAGGGTTAGTGTAGGTTCAAGACACTCGTGAACGGGGTTAGTGTAGGTTCAAGACACTTGTGAACGGGGTTAGTGTAGGTTCAAGACACTTGTGAACGGGGTTAGTGTAGGTTCAAGACACTTGTGAACGGGGTTAGTGTAGGTTCAAGACACTCGTGAACGGGGTTAGTGTAGGTTCAAGACACTTGTGAACGGGGTTAGTGTAGGTTCAAGACACTTGTGAACGGGGTTAGTGTAGGTTCAAGACACTTGTGAACGGGGTTAGTGTAGGTTCAAGACACTTGTGAACGGGGATAGTGTAGGTTCAAGACACTTGTGAACGGGAGCAAAGTGTTCCCTCACAAAAAACGAAACTTTATAGATAGATTTACTCCATCAATAACCCTAAGCATCCTAACAACGCCTGTATATTACACCGGCGTTGTTAAGAAGTACGATTCATTAAGAAATAGGACATCCAGGGACGCAGAATCCTGGAATCAGCTCTCATCAACATGATTGATTATAAATTTGACACATATGCAACACTTGGGTATCTTTATTGAGGAAACGTTTCGCCACACAGTGGCTTCATCAATCCAATACAAAGTGGAAAGGTGTAAGGAGAGGAGTTTGAGGTAATCAGTCCCTCGGCCTGGAGTCGATGTGTTCAGTCCATCAATCTTGTAGGAAGTACAGCACAAGGCCGTAGAGATGGCTTATATGCTGTAGTCAGGTGAGTCGAAGCAGGAGGAGGCGGGGTCATAGTGGTACCATCCACTAGTCGAAGTAGGTCTTCGTCCAAACGTTTCGCCACACGTGTTGCATATGTGTCTAATTTATAACTTGTCGGTTCTCTGAACCATTCATCAACATGATTGATCATGGAAGGGGACATCCAGGGACGCAAAATCCTGGAATCAGCTGTCATCAACATGACCGATAATGGAAGGGGACATCCAGGGACCCAGAAACCTGGAATCAGCTGTCATCAACATGATTCATAAAAGAAGGGGACTTTCAGAGGCGCAGAATCCTGGTATCAGTTCTTATCAACATCTCCAGAAGTTTTATTCAGCACAACGACTTATGTAAAACATCTGAACGTCTTGCCAAGATCCTTCTACTTCGTCTTCCCTGACAAGAGCTCAGAGGAGAACTATAATGACTTGCAGATCTCACCTCTGCAATGACCTGTAAATCTCACATCACTGCAATGACCAGTAAACCTCATGATCACTACAATGAACTGTAAACCTCACATCACTGCAATGACCTGCAAACCTCACATCACTGCAATGACTTGTAAACCTCACATCACTACAATGACCTGTAAACCTCACGATCATTACAATGACCTGTAAACCTCACCATCCATGCAATGATCAGTAAACCTCACATCATTGCCAGTAAACCTCTCCATCACTGCAGTGACCTGTAAACCTCACCATCACCACAATGACCTTCAAACCTGACATCACTGCAGTGAATAGCACATCACTTACCTCACATAACTGTGCTCCCAACATATAATCATACCTATTTTTACCCAGCTTTATCTGTTCGTGACTTGATAAAGCTACAGAGTGGGAAAATAGTCATCAATAAAGACTCGTTATATACTTCATTTGTTTCTCTTACGGCTGGAACGTCAGTAACAACGTTAAATCCAAATACGGAAAACATATGATCGTCAAGTCTTAATAAACAGTGTTGCCAAGACTGAAAAGAAATCCACACATACACACTGATGAATTACATCTGTTAAAGAGGACCACAAATGGAGGTCGAAAAATACAGAAATCCATTCATACAGGGATTTTCTCTCCCAAAAACCTACCCTAATACCGTATTAAATAAAATCCGTTAAGTAATTACCGTGTCTAATTGGCATGACAAGAAACTAACAGCTATAATTACCTCTATTTGCAAATCGTCAGTAATACAGACATTATAAAAGTAAAAATACTTTTTTAGAGCTTGTAAAAATAATAATACGAAGTACTAGATAATGACGAGATTTTCAAATGAAATTAGGAAGTAATAGATTATAGAATGATACGATGTTATAAATTACAGAATGATAAAGTGGTGTCATGTGTGGCAGCTAGTGTCGTGTGTAACATATATATATATATATATATATATATATATATATATATATATATATATATATATATATATATATATATATATATATATATATATATATATATATATCTTCTTCTTTCTTTCAACACGTCGGCCGTTTCCCACTGAAGCAGGGTGGCCCAAAAGGAAAAACGAAAGTTTCTCCTTTTACATTTAGTAATATATACAGGAGAAGGGGTTACTAGCCCCTTGCTCCCGGCATTTTAGTCGCCTCGTACGACACGCATGGCTTACGGAGGAAGAATTCTGTTCCACTTCCCCATGGAGAAGAGGAAATAAGAACTAGTAAGGAAATAGAAGAAAACCCAGAGGGTGTGTATATATATATGCTTGTACATGAATGTGTAGTGTGACCTAAGTGTAAGTAGAAGTAACAAGACATACCTGAAATCTTGCATGTTTATGAGACAGAAAAATGACACCAGCAATCCTACCATCATGTAAAACAAATACAGGCTTTCGTTTTACACTCACTTGGCAGGACGGTAGTACCTCCCTGGGTGGTTGCTGTCTACCAACCTACTACCTATATACATACATATATATATATATATATATATATATATATATATATATATATATATATATATATATATATATATATATATATATATATATATATATATCCCATTTAATAATTTGTTTTTGACTTCATATATATTCCGTATACATAGGTGTATTTACATATAGATACATAAATGATTATATGAGTTTACACTATACGTTCTTGTTCAGTATGTACATATACAAGCTTATATATGCACTCTAGTGTAAATGTGTATTTAACATGGTACGGCGTTCAGATTTAGCCAACACCTGCCATGTTTGCGATGTGCTTTCTATCTTAAAAGGTGAGAAATTCCGTAAAACAAAGAGCCCTGAAATAATGCAGCTTTCACTGACATGAAAGCTGCTTTGGATTCAATAATGCATCATGTTGAGTGAATGCTAGGGCAGATCCCCGGGATACCAGGAAAGCTAAACCTTCTTTACTAAGATAGAGCTGAGCTGTGAGCTAGGGAGCGGTGCAGAGCATGACCAGTAGATTCAGAGGGGCAAATGAGTGACACTGATCACTGTGTAATGTGTAAGATGGTGAGTACGTATCATGTCATGTGATGGATGTGTAGCAGATGGAGCTATGATGGGTCAGCTTGATTGGATATATTTTTTTATTTTATTTTTTTATTAACATATGGGCCGTTTCCCACCGAGGCAGGGTGACCCGAAAAAGTAGAAACACTTTCATCATCACTCACTCCATCACTGTATTGCCAGAGGCGTGCTGACACTACATTTAAGAAACTGCAACACTGTATGTACTTCTAACCTCCAGGACTCAAGTCCTGCTAACTGGTTTCTTTGTTTTAATGCTGATGAATAAATAGCATGTCCAATACCTGGGAATGTTCAACTGCTGCATCTGTCTTCTGCCTCCAGTATACTGTATTTAAGGAGGAGCACTAAACCCATGGGAGTCATACAACACTTAGGGGAATGGAAGGCATTCAGTCTCCATTCAAGAAATTGGAGCACAGGTTGAATTCCTTAGATCAAGAGCCCCTCACCAGCTTGAAGGAACCTTCCTTGAGGGTTCTGACTCTCCTTCAAAGCTAAGAGTCTGAGAACCTATCAAGACCGGGGGACTGATTACCTCTTCTTCCACTCTTTCCTGTATATAATCGGTACTGAACTAAGAAAAGCCACCGGTTGGGGAAGCCTCTTCGTCATACCAAGATGCTACACATGAGGTGCATTCATAAACTAGTCAGTGTTTATGTATCATTAATATAATGACCATGTTTGTGTCTCGTGGTCTCTGTCATACTGACTAAACACTCCATCGTCACCCTACGTTTGCAAATAAAAACGCACTGACAGACACGTCACTTCTGCTCCTAAAACTTGCGTTTTTTTTTCTAATTAAATAAAATCCGCACTGAGCATTTATATTTCTACCCATTATATAAAACACATCTATTTCTACTATTTGTGTTTATTATGTCTATCCACTGTAAACACACGTTTATTTATACAAAATTTATATACCAGAGAGTTATTAAATGCATCCAGATATAAAGTGTGAAGAGGTTCATTGGAAAACACTTATGTAGGTAAATATTTTTCTAAACTTCAGAGAATACGTAAGGTTAGTCGTGTATAAATATAATTATTAATGTGGTGGAAGCAGGCAGACACAGGAGAGCTTGTGTTTATGTATCGACAGTTTTAAAGCAGGTTATAAGTTACTTATAGCTTCCACGAACGGTGTGGAACTGCTGGTGTGTGGAAAGGAAAAACAACCTGAGGAGAGAACAAAATATTTCTGCCTTGTTGGTCTTGTTTATATTAAGAGAAAACAAATTATCTGGACCGAAACGTTTGCTGATACGTGTTTTCCCCTGTAGTGTGATGATATAGCTTTCATTCTGACAAGGATATATATATCGAGAGGTGTATGCATCACAGAGTATATACACTGAGACATTACTTTAATGTCTATTTTAGGAACTGAGGTATACTTCACTGGTGGTGTACAGGTGACAAACAGCCCTAATGACCCTCACTTAGTCGAAAGAGTTGAAATCCAATTAACCATCAGTGCTGGTCTTTACCAAATCAATGGAACATTGTGTGTGTAGTTTGAGTGAGGCTGTGGGCAGATAACTGCTGGAAATGAAGGCAGGCAGCTATAGTCTTTGGCTATAGTATGTACATCCTTTTGCTGTGTCGTATCGTCTATAAGAGGACTTGATGAAGCCTCTTGTAGCTGAAATACTGAATGAGTAAATGGTCTCCTCTTGACACCTCTGAGAGTGTTGAGGTCTAGCTTCTGGTCCACAAAGATATATTTTATACACTTTACAAACACAGACACAGACACACAAACACAGACACACAGACACAGACACACAGACACACAAACACACACACACAAATCTGATAGAAGTAGTATTAACAATTTAACACAAAACAATAACTAGTAACTAACCATTCCCTTCCCTATTCTCTTTCTATCCTCCATCTTTATTCCCCCTCTCTTCCCTCCCTCCCTCTCTCCATGTCATAAGGTTCATTACAGTTATCGGGAAAATAATAGCATACACGGTGCTAACACCAACAAGTATGTGAAACACGAACAATAACGAGACTAATTAATTGAGCTCAATTAGTGTTTAATTCCATTGGCAGCGTTATTCTCTTGATACAGTTTGTGGTAATTGTTACTGAGCTAAACGTTACTAGCAGCAAGCAGGTCATTGTAATGTTCTTGTAAGGGACGCTGTGTGTAGTGGACGCTGTGTAATGGACGCTGTGTAGTGGACGCTGTGTAATCGACGCTGTGTAGTGGACGTTGTGTAGTGGACGCTATATAGTGGACGCTGTGTAATGGACGCTGTGTAGTGGACGTTGTGTAGTGGACGCTGTATAGTGGACGCTGTGTAATAGACGCTGTGTAGTGGACGCTGTGTAGTGGACGCTGTGTAGTGGACGCTGTGTAGTGGACGCTGTGTAGTGGACGTTGTGTAGTGGACGCTGTATAGTGGACGCTGTGTAATGGACGCTGTGTAGTGGACGCTGTGTAGTGGACGTTGTGTAGTGGACGCTGTGTAGTGGACGCCGTATAGTGGACGCTGTGTAATGGACGCTGTGTAGTGGACGCTGTGTAGTGTGGACACTGTGTAGTGTGGACCCTGTGTTTAGTGGACGCTGTATAGTGGTGGACACTGTGTGTAGTAGACACTGTGTGAAGTGGTGGACACTGTGTAGTGGACGCTGTGTAGTGGACGCTGTGTAGTGGACGCTGTGTGTAGTGGACGCTGTATAGTGGTGGACACTGTGTGTAGTAGACACTGTGTGAAGTGGTGGACACTGTGTAGTGGACGCTGTGAAGTGGACGCTGTGTAGTGGACGCTGTGTGTAGTGGACGCTGTGTAGTGGACGCTGTGTAGTAGACGCTGTGTGTAGTGGACGCTGTGTGTAGTGGACGCTGTGTAGTGGACGCTGTGTACTCACCCAATTGTACTCACCTAATTGTGGTTGCAGGGGTCGAGACTCAGCTCCTAGCCCCGCCTCTTCGCTATCCGCTACTGGGTCTCTGCTCTCCCTGCTCCATGAGCTCTATCATACCTTGTCTTAAAACTATGTATGGTTCCTGCCTCCACTATATCTTTCTCTAGACTATTCCACTTCCTGACTACTCTGTGGCTGAAGAAATGCTTCCTAACATCCCTTTGACTCATCTGAGTCTTCAGCTTCCAGTTGTGTCCCCTTGTTTCTGTGTTCCCTCTCTGGAACATATTGTCACTGTATACCTTGTCAATTCCCCGCAGTATTTTGTATGTCGTTATCATGTCTCCTCTGACCCTTCTTTCCTCCAGTGTGTAGTGGACCCTGTGTAGTGGACGCTGTGTGTAGTGTGGACGCTGTGTGTAGTGGACCCTGTGTAGTAGACACTGCGTGTAGTGATGGACACTGTGTGTAGTGTGGACACTTCGTGTAATGATGGACACTGTGTGTAGTGTGGACACTGTACTCACCTATTTGTATTCACCTATTTATGGTTGCAGGGGTCGAGAGGGTGGACACTGTGTAGTGGACACTGGGTGTAGTGGACACTGTGTGTAGTGGACACTGTGTGTAATGGACGCTGTGTAGTGTGGACACTGTGTGTAGTGTTCGACAGTGTAGTGGACACTGTGTGTAGTAGACACTGTGTGTAGTGGACATTGTGTGTAGTGGGCACTGTGTGTAGTGGACGCTGTGTAGTGTGGACGCTGTGTGTAATGGACGCTGTGTAGTGCGGACACTGTGTAGTGGACACTGTGTGTAGTGGACACTGTGGGTGTGTGTGTGTTTGTACTCACCTATTTGTGGTTGAAGGGGTCAATACTCAGCTCCTGGCCCCGCCTCAACACTGATCGCTACTAGGTCCTCTCTCTCCCTGCTCCATGAGCTTTATCATACCTCGTCTTAAAACTATGTAAGGTTCCTGCCTCCATTACCTCACTTGACAGACTATTCCACTTCCTGACGACTCTATGACTGAAGAAATACTTCCTAACATCCCTTTGACTCATCTGAGTCTTCAACTTCCAATTGTGACCCCTTGTTTCTGTGTCCCATCTCTGGAACATCCTGTCTCTGTCCACTATATTTATTCCTATTAGCATTTTGTATGTCGTTATCATGTTTTCCCTAACCCTCCTGTCCTCCAGTGTCGTCAGGCCGATTTTCTTAACCTTTCTTCGTAGGACATACCCCTTAGCACGGGAACTAGCCTTGTTGCAAACCTTTGCACTTCCTCTAATTTCTTGACGTGCTTGACCATGTGTGGGTTCCAAACTCGTGTTACATACTCCAGTATGGGCCTGACGTACACGGTGTACAGAGTCTTGAACGATTCCTTGCTGAGGTATCGGAACGCTATTCTCAGGTTTGCCAGGCGCCCATATGCTGCAGCAGTTATCTGGTTGATGTGTGCTTCCGGAGACGTGCTCGGTATTATACTCATCCCAAGTTCTTTCTCCTTGAGTGAGGTTTGCAGTCTTTGGCCACCTAGCCTATACTCTGTCTGCGGTCTTCTTTGCCCTTCCCCGATATTCATGATTTTGCATTTAGCGGGGTTAAATTCGAGGAGCCAGTTGCTGGACCACTCGTCCAGCCTGTCCAGGTCTCTTTTTAGTCCTGCCTGATCCTTATCTAATTTAATTCTCCTCATTAACTGCATCATCTACGAACAGGGACACTTCTGAGTCTATCCCTTCCATCATGTCATTCACATATACCAAAAATAGCACTGGTCCTTGGACTGACCCCAGTGGGACCCTGCTCATCACAGGCGCCCACTGTGATACCTCATCACGTACCATGACTATTTGTTGCCTCTTTGTCAGGTATTCTCTGATCCATTGCAGTGCCCTTTCTGTTATACGTGCCTGATCCTCTACCTTTTGCACTAATCTCTTGTGAGGAACTGTGTCGAAGGCCTTCTTGCAGTCCAAGAAAATGCAATCAATCCACCTCACTCTCTCGTGTCTTACTTCTGTTAACTTGTCAAAAAACTCCAGTATATTTGTGACACAGGATTTGCCTTCCATGAATCCGTGCTGGTTGTCGTTTATAATCTTGTTCCGTTCCAGGTGCGCCCCCACTCTCCTCTTGATAATCCTCTCCATGACTTTGCATACTATACACGTCAATGACACTGGTCTATATTTTAGTGCCTCTACATTTGCCGTCTTCCATACCTCAGGTAGTTGCCCAGTTTCAAGGGATGTGTTGAAGATTGTGGTTAGTGGCACACACAGCGTGTGTGTAATCACTTAATTGTACTCACCTAATTATAACTGCAGAGGTCGAGTCATAGCACCTGGCCCCGCCTCTTCACTGGTCGCTACTAGGTCCTCTCTCTCCCTGCTCCATGGGCTTTACCATACCTCATCTTAAAACAATGTATGGATCCAGCCTCCAGTACGTCACTTTCCAGATTTTTCCACTTCCTGACAACTCTATGACTGACTCATCTGAGTCTTCAACTTCCAATTGTGACCCATTGTTGCTGTGTCCAATCTCTGGAACATCATGTCTCTGTCCACCTCTCAGTATTTTATATGTCGTTATCATGTCCTCTCTATTTCTCTTGTCCTCCAGTGTCGTCAGGTCGATTTCCATTAACTTTTCTTCGTAGGGTATTCCCTTTACCTCCGGGACTACTCTTGCTGCAAACCTTTGCACTTTCTCTAATTTCTTGACGTGCTTTTCCAGGTGTGGGTTCCAACCGGTGCTGCGTATTCCAATATGGGCCTGACGTACACAGTGTGCAGAGTCTTAAGCGATTCCTTACTGAGGTGTCGGAACGCTATTCTTAGGTTTGCTGGTCGCCTATATGCTGCAGCAGTTACTTGGTTGATGTGCGCCTCAAGAGATGTGCTCGGTATTACTCACTGCAAAATCCTTTTCTTTGAGTGAGGTTAGCAGTCTTTGGTCTGAGGTCTTCTTTGCCGTTCACCGATCTTCATGACTTTGCATTTTGTGGTTAAATTTCAGGAGCCAGTTGCTGGACTAGGCTTACAGCCTGTCCAGGTCTCTTTGTAGTACTTCCTGATCCTCATCCGATTTAACTATTTTCATTAAATTCACATCATCTGCCGAGAGGGATACTTCTGAGTCTATCTATCCCTTCGTCATGTCATTCACATATGCCAAAAACAGCACTGGTCCCAGGATTGAATCCTGTGGAACCCCACTCATCACAGGCGCTCACTCTGACACCTCGTCACATACCATGACTCGTTGTTGCCTCCCTGTCAGATATTCTCTGATCCACTGCCGTGCCTTTCCAGTTATAGTGCCTGATCCTCTAGCTTGTCCACTAATCTCTTGTGTGGAACTGTGTCGAAAGCCTTCTTGCACTCCAAGAAAATGCATTCTACCTACCCCCCCCTCTCTCTGTCTCTTATATTGCTTCCATTACTTCGCCATAAATTTTCAGTAGGTTTGTGACACTGGATTTCCGTTCCCTGAAACCGTGCTGGTTGTCGTGTATAAGTATGTTCCTTTCTAGATGCTCCACCACTCTTCTCCAGATAATCTTCTCCATGACTTTGCATACTATACATCTCAGTGACACTGGTCTGTATTTAAATCCCTCGTGTCTATTTCCTTTCTAAAAAACTGGGACTACATTTGCCGTCTTCCACACCTCAGGTAGTTGCCCAGTTTCAATGGATGTGTTGAAGATTGTTGTTAGTGGCACACACAGCTCCTCTGCTCTCTCTCCAAGGACCCACGGAGAGATGATGCCTGGCCCCATCGCCTTTGAGGTATCAAGTTCACACAGCAGCTTCTTCCCCTCCTCCACGGTTGTGTATTTCGTCCAGCACTTCTTGGTGTATCCCTATTTGGTGTACCCCACTATTCTGGCTTTCTGGAGTCCTTCCTATCTCCACAGTAAATTCTTTATTAAATATCTTGTTAAGCTCCTCACATACTTCTCGGC